>PVKS010033292.1:0-21835 GCA_004027875.1 Aplodontia rufa
AAGCAACCATAACTCTGATACCAAAACCTGACAAGGATACATCAAGAAAAGAAAACTACAGACCAATATCCCTTATGAACTTGGATGCAAAAATCCTCAACAAAGTACTAGCAAACCGTATTCAAAAACTTATTAAGGAAATAATCCATCATGACCAAGTGGGCTTCATCCCAGGAATGCAGGGCTGGTTCAACATACGTAATCCACCACTTAAACAGAATCAAGGACAAAAACTATATGATCATCTCATTGGATGCAGAAAAGGCCTTTGATAAAATCCAGCCCCCTTTATGTTCAAAACTCTAGAAAAGATGGGGTTCAAAGGACCATTCTGAACTTTGTCAAGGTTATACATGCTAAACCCTCAGGTAGTATAATACTAAATGGAGTATCCCTAATAAAATGAATATTTGGCCACAATAAGAGGGATAGTGTCCAGTGATAAAAATTGTTTTGTTCTATGATTTTAATGGAACTTTCAAAATTGAACTTTGGATATTAAATAATGTGCTACAATGTTTACTATTAAGGATGATTTTCAAATTTTAATGAGTTTAGGTAGGACTTTATTTAAAATGTAGAGTCAAGGCTTTCTACTGGCTTTCTACTGGAATTTCCCATTCTGTAGGTTACAAGTTGGGTCCAGGCATCTGCTTATTAAGGGACTCTGGGGGTGAATGATGCATGTGGTCTGAAGGGACTGCTTTGGAAGCAGAGCTGGGTTATAACAGCAGCATCACTAGGCTAACCCTCTCAATCTACTCTCTTAAGGATGATGTACTGGACTGTCATTGGGGACCACTCCCACATAGAGGAAGCAGCCATGGATGGTACTCTAAGAAGGATTTTAGTACAAAAGAGCTTGCAGAGACCCACAGGTATGAAGTGCTTCTGACCTATGCCGGAATGTTAGAATTCTAAGCATGGATATATTTATAATTCTTTCTAGTTGTGTTGGCAATATAATCATCTTTACAAGTGAATAAAATGATTTATAGTATGATTTTATGGACATCGTTAACATTTCTTGTTCTATTTTCCCAACTTGCAAGTCAGGTCATTATCATACTGTCAGTTATATTATGGGGATGTTATTTCTAAATTGCCTACGTTTGTGAGGTTATTAGTAGGATTTCATGTGCATAAAATTTTAACAGTTTGTAGCAATGTGTTTGGATATTTTCACAGATATACCTTAATGTTTTGGGTGTAGAAGGTAATATTACTAGAGGATAAGAGAAGAAATGGATAGAGAGGTTGTACAATATAAATAATTTTTGTGAAAGACCGGTTTTATTATTCCTTGTCTTTTTATTTGGTGCTCTTGTCAATATGAACTAGAGAGCCACCCCAGAAGTGACATTTAAACTATTACTCCAAATTCTCAGAACTCTCCGGACTGCTCAGGTGCTCAGGTTTTTACCGTTTTTCCATGTTCATTTTCTGACTATATTTCCCTCCCAACTCCCATCCAGAATGCACATCCAGAATGTCTCTACCTAGCTGAATCTTTCTCCTGAGCTATAACTTTAGCGCTTCTAAAATTTTTTAAAAAAATTTCCAGGCTTCAGGCCCCTCAGTAATTTTGTGCAACCCACCCTACACACTACACACTCACTAAAAGAACAAAAGAATTATCTGTCTATGTGCTCTGTTCTTGAATAATTATACTTTGGAATATCTTTTGTAGTTTAAAATTTACTTGTATTTGTCACTTACTATTTTCACTAACTTTTAATGTGACTTATATCTTGTCATTTGACTACATTGTTTTTAATCTTTATGGGAGGGAGAAGTATTTGAAATCGAACATATTTACATAAGTGTGTCTTCATTCAATTATTTAACAAATATTGATGAAAGACCTACCATGTCCCAGAAATGGTTCCAAATATTGAAGACTCAAATTCCTACTCATGTGAAGCAAGTCCCAAATCTCAAAACTTACCTTCCTGTAGATGATATATTATATAAAATAATAATATATAATATAATATATTATATAAAATGGAGGATGGGATATCCTGCTTTGAAAGATCTGGGTAGGCAACACACCTGCTTCTGCAGTGGACCTCAGGAAAGATGCACGAATGAGAGCTTCTTCCATGGGTTGGAACTCTGATCAACACTAAAGGCAACTCTATTTTCAGGAAGTTAACAGTTGAGAATGAAAGAAAATATGAGGCAAGCTCAGACAAAAGTGTAAATTTTGCAAAATGTGAGACTAGTATTAGGTTTTGTAGTATCTTCAGAGTACAGACATAAGAAAGATAATCTCCAATAAAGAAAAAAGGTTTAAAAGGTGTCACTTGAACAAGTGCCTGAAGGATCGGTAGGCATTAAAAAATGGGTAGATAATTCATAATGAGCACATTTTAATAAAGATGCTCTTTATTAAAGGAACTGGATACAATTGGCTTTGGATTCAAAGGGATCACTTATTAATGGTTGAGATCTTATAATGAACTTGTTGTCTTAAAATATAGATTTTATCACCTTTAGCAAAGCAACCCGTAATAACTATCTTAAAATAGTCCTGCATATACTAATGATGTAGGTTTATGAGACAGGAGCTCCAGTGTTGCATGCATGATTTGTTTTGCGAAGGTAAAGAGTCATGATAAATCTAGAAGGGGACAAGTTCCATAATATAACCTAAGCCAAAAACAGCCAATAATGAATCATTGTACAATTTGGATTCAGATTGTGCTTTGAATAAGGAGGTCTGCAGGCATTTCTTTGGCAGCACTTTTCCAATGCATTGAATAGAAACAGACCAAAAGAGCAGGTAACTGTCAATGAACACCATGACGAGAGCAGAGAATAGCATGGCTTGATAAATGACAAGGAGTTAGAAAGGAGAGAATGTATATGTGAGACAAAGCAGAGTTAGCCTAAAGGAGTTTCTTGAGTATATGTGAAAATAGAGATGGGGAATGTATTCAAGAGGGAAGAAAGGTAAATAAATAAAATCAATTGAGCATTATTGCCTTAATTCAATCATCCTTCTTTTATTAAAAATTGTTCACAATATGTCATGCACTGTTATTCGTCAGAAATACAGATCCCTGCATTCATACAGCTTTTAGTCTCAAGTGTTAGTCTGTAAAAACAAAAGAAATTCTGCATGTGTCTTTGTGCACACATAAACATGTGTGTAATGGCTCAGATAGAAAAGAGTGGAGTGGATGGAGTGCAGTGCACATGGAGGTCAATTATAGTGGAAAGGAAAGTCTTTTTGAGGAGTTGTTTTTTGAGATTAATCATTAAACCATGACAAGGAGAAATGTTGCATTGCAAAATGAAGAACAAGTCCAAAGATCCTGAGACAGGAAATGGAATTGAGGAAAGTCAAAGATCATAGTAAACAAATTGGAAAGTGACATGAGATTGAACTTTGAGAGGTGGGTCTTATAGAGTCTTAGAGTCCTTTGCAAGTACCATTGATTCATGTTAAGTAGGAAAGAAAATATGGAATGACACACACAGGAGCACCAGATACATCTGGAAAGCAGTTGGTGTGAGACTGTCTGCTCCATAAATAGTGTGTGTATCTGTGTTTTCCATTTAGCAAATTTGCTTGAAAATGTCTGTCCTGTTACAGGAATTGGCACTCAGGAATCATTTATCCACCCATTCAATTCATAATTATTGAACATCTTGCATGTGTTAGATATGATTCTTGGAATATAAGAAGGGAAAACATAGTTACAGGTCCCTGCCTTCCCAGTGTTTATATTCCAGTGGAGGGCTGGGATGAAGACAGTAAAAATTTAATATTTAAAAATGAATTAAAAAACAAGCTTTAGGTGTTTGGTGCCATGTAAAAAGGAATCAGAAGAGATAGGAATGGGGAGACAGGTTGCGATTTAACATTATTCTACACCAAGGTAGCCCTTCACAGAAGGTGACACTTGAGCACAGATTGTTTGATCAGCAATAGGCAAATTGTGTAGGTGTGTGGGGACCCAAGTTAAGTTGATCAGATAGAGATAACTCACAGGTAGTTGAAAACGTTATTTCTAGAGCTCAAAAAAAAAGTATTAATTTGGTTTGGTTAACTAGCAACGGAAGCAGTTACTCACAGTATGAATATACTGGGGTTGTTAAGATGAATAAAGAATGAGGTGATGAGATTCAAAGGGTAGAATTTGGGGAAAATACTTATATTGAAAAGAGTTAAGATTACAAATGAAAACCACAAAGGTATCTAAATAATAGTAGGTTAAAATTTGTGGTCACCTTAGCCAGAGAAGTATTTCAGAAGTAAAATGGTATATATTACTAGGCATAGCACAGTGCCTCACATAGAGAAATATAGAATGGTAGACAAAGCATAAACTCTCCACTTAAACAGGCTTGAGTTAAAACTGAGCAACTCAAATAAACTTTTAATCATGTGTCTCCTTATTTATTGAATATGAAATTAATTGCCTTACATATAGTGTAAAATGATTCCTTTAAATCAGATGGTAAAACCAGTATGAATTCCTTTCACTGTCTTAAGGCTAATAATAATTATTATAATGGTATTCTTTGTATTAGAGTAAATTCTTGAATAAGTGTCCTATATAGTTGCTACCATAATTCCCTAACGCTATTAATAATTTTATCCATATTTAAAAATTTTATTTAGTGTGTTTTTGTTTTAATATATTCTACTAGAATGGCCAGGATTAAAAAGACAATGTGAATATACTAAATTAATTTAGTATATTAATTTTACCATTGTATATCTATTAAAATTATGAAATATAAAGAAGAAATCCCCACATTACATGTAAACATATTTTACATTACTTGATTGCCACTTGCTCAAAAGTTTTTTCAATTTTTCTGATGACATAATATTTGCAGTTGTGTGTGAGGTACAGTGCACCATATGATCTTAACCTATAAATGGAATCTAAGGCAACTGATCTCATAGAAGTTGAGAATAGAATAATACTTTCCAGGTGCTAACTGGAATGGGGGTGAATGGGAGAGTTCTATCAGTGAGCATAACACTGTTGGACAGAAGAAGTAAGTTCTAATGTTCTGACATCTGATGTTCCAACATGGCATGGTGAATATAATTAACAGTAATGCATTGTATACATCAAAACAGCACAGAAAAATCTGAATGAATTGCTGTCTTAATGTTATAAATGGCAAAGGCATATCCTCTAGTAGCATTTTATTATATTGAGCAGAAACATTTCTACATGGATATTTTCATGTTAACTGTTTTTAATATACAAATGAGTCCAAACAAGTCTCAAGAAATTTTGAAGAAATAATAAAATTTAATTTTCAAAAACAGCCTATTATTAGAAAGCAATAACAAAAAGTTGGCCATCAGTAAATATTGTTCTGTATTTACATGCATATTTACATTTCATATATGGGAAGACATATGTAAATGTATCCTGAGATGTGTTTGCATGGAAGTATATCTATCGCCTCTATCTTCACAGTAGTACCTTGACTTGTTTGTGCCAATTTTCTCTATTTTTCAAGTATATAAATAGTGTTACTTTAAAATCAGTAAATACCATAATGCCTTTGTATCTAAGTATAAAATTTTATTCTATTTATTGTGGATTTACAAAGAAACTATTTTTCCCATGTTGTCCATGGACTAACATGCACTGAGATATAGTACATTTGGTTATCCTCTGAACTTAAACAGGGTACAGATTGTATCAGAATTGATGAGCAACCTTTTTTGTGTAAACCCTGTGAATTCTACTATCTGATCAAATAGCCCAGGACCACCCCGACCTTTGCAAACTTGACAAAATCATGGTGAAAACAATTCAGTGCCTTGGGATTTTATTTCACTCATTTATCCATTCTTGGCACTCCATTAGCTATTGCTTTAACAACGCAGTCTACCAATAACTCTTTAATGGATGACTGTGCCCAAGAGCATAAATTACTTAAATCAAAACCCATTGTTAATATTCGTGTTATAGCTCTTATAGCATATACTATTGCCTTTAATTAGTGTGCTTAAAGCAATTATGTATTGAATGAAAGAAGAGATGGATGCCTGAAACTTGTGACACTCTAATCCATGGGATGGCTTCAAAGCTTTCTTTAACAAACAGAACTTTTTTTTTAATCAGAAAGTATAATAAACACAAGAAGTGTAATCTCTGTTTCTTCCTTCTGGTTTAGTTGAGCAGCATATGATCTTAACTGAGAGAGCAGGGACATTATCTGCTTTATTCTCTTCTAGGTATCTAGTACTTGACAGTGTACAGGAAGGTGCCCCTCAGTATGTGTTGAGATAGTGAACACTGTATCAAATAAAGACACTTTCCAGTTTAGTTTTTAGAAGAAGGGTGGAGGATTCCATGAGATTGATTTGCATACCATATCTTTAATAGCTAGAGGCTTACTTATATACTGTTTCCTATCTCCCCCAAACTGCGACAACTTCAGAGAAAATAAACAACTCTATACTGTCCCTAGGACAGTTGTACTTGTTTGATTCATTATGCAAATTCTTTTTCCTTGGCCACAGAGGTTCTCTAATTAATAAAATATATACAAATTTGGGATTATTTTGCTGTTAACTTTTTTTTATTAAGAGTATATAGAGATACAAATGAGAGGGAAACATTATCAAACCATCAATGACCAATGTATATATACATAGTTATCCAGGGGTAATGACAAAACATGGATGACCACCTTGGGTTTGACCTGTTGCAGTGTCCCCCAGAAGAACTCTTGTGTTAAATGGGTGTCTCGTGGAGGAATGACATCTGCTTCTGAGATGGTTCCCCTATATTCCCATTCTCCAGTCTCCTAGGAGTTCTTCAAATACCCTCCCCCACCCCCTCCCCCACTGTACGCCTCCAAGTATCCTAGGGAGCCCTCCCCCTATTACGCTGACAATTTGAAGTTATTGCTAGGTTAGTCGTTTAACCTACTGCTTCCTCATGTATTCTAGCTTCCATAGATGAGAGAAACCATTCAGCCCTTGAGTCTCTGAATTTGGGATACTTCACTTAGCATAATTCCTTCCATCTCCATCCATTTGATTTCAAAAGCCATAATATCATCTTCTCTAATGGCCGAGTAGTATTCCATTGTATATATATATACCATAGTTTTTGTATCCACTCATCGAGTGAGGGGCATCTGGGTTGGTTCCATAATCTATTTCACTAATCCTGTCATAAGTTTATGTGTTTATGTGTGTGTGTGAGAGAGAGAGGGAGGGAGTGATAAATAATTTTACAGTAGCTCAGAATCTTAGATTCTAAGCAGACAACCAATCTGAAAAATACTTTTAATTTTTTTAAAAAAATGAATGTAATATAGTGGTAAACATCTTTAGTTTAGTCCCTCTTACTACCTTTTAAATAGAGAATGCAGTAGTGCTCACTTGCTGATTTTTTACAACCTTGCAGATCTTTGCTTTCCCTTAAACAGGATATATATTATCCTTCTCTATGTCTGAAAACTCAGCAATTTAAATTTATTGTTCTAAGTATTGTCTTAAATATCACATTGGTACTATGGTCATTTCTCATAAGAGTTGTTTTCTGCACTTTTTCCCCCTTCTTTTTAGACTATATTGGAAATAGGAAAACTACTTGATCTTTACAAATTTCAGAGTCCGATGAAAGCATGATTCAAAAAGTCCCTAGAGTGTAGCAGTAGTGTTAGCCTTGCGGGAGAAAGATAGGTATTGAGAAAATCACTGTATGATTAGTGCTGCTTTCTTGCATTACTAAAACTTAGCTTGCATCTTTATCTTTTAAAATCCTTTCAAATTATGGTTCTGTTATGCTGAATTAAATCAGTATATCATTTTATTTTGAATTTTCTGTACTTTGCTAACTCGATTTCAAATATGTCATTTCCAGGTCAGATAAGAAAGTTTCTTGAGAATTGATCTTTTTTCATGTTATCATTGGTTCTTTATTACAGACAAAAAGAGATTTGGTACTTTAAAGATAGACACAAACTAGTTCTTTCTGAAAACGTGGCATTCATCACTACAACAGGAAAAGTTAGCTGATTTTTATTAACTTTTTAATTTCAAAGGGTATTTCTTTTATTAAAGGGCTTAAGGAAAAATCAAAATCATTGATTTGTGGATTTTTGTAATATAAATCCCACTCATCCAAAAATTTTGTTGTATAATTTCTACCTAGATGTAATTCCATCCAATAATACAGTACAGTATGTGACCAGAGCTGATAAAAATGAGGATATGATAGGCAGGCATAGACCAGCGATGTGATATGTGACACTTTTGCTAAATTTGAGAAACAATATTGTTAAAATTAAATTGGATCACACACTCATTGTTTTCTTCTTTTCCATGATTAGCAAATTTAATATTTTAGATGTAAAGCCAATTTTGTTAGAGAAAGGGTTTTTTTTATCTGTTTATTGCATTTTCTTCCCAGAGAAGAAGGAAAAGTGTTTTCTACCTTTCTTAGGCAACTGCTCTGAACTATAATGGCACCAGCAGGAAATTGGAACACTTCATGGTTCATGTTACTCATAATTATACAAGAAGTAGCAAAAGCATAACTCCAAGCATGACTCCAAATAGTGAATTAATCATTCAGCAGAAACTAGTAAAGCATGGACCACTTGGTTTAATTGTTACATCATTTCTGAGAGGCTAGCTAGACATAGTACATATCTATATATATATATGAGGAGCAATATTTATATTTAACTTAATTATATTTGAGCTAGATCTACATATTTAACTGAAGAATTCATCACAAATTACTTTCACCATAATTTATTTTCCAATTTGATTATTAAGTTGTGCTGTGTCTGCACAAGAATACAAGTTTTGCATAAACTCAAAATACCTTTCATTCCATGGCCTTGAACTTGGTTTATTGAATGTTTTAATTGGGAAAGTTCTGTACTATTCATCTGCTAAATGTATGTTAATTGCACTGTATATTCAAAATATGTGCTATATGATATCTAAAGATTATCTGTATCACATTAAATATCTGCAGCTGTGAGAATTTACTATAGATTTAATGTGTCATAGATGTTACTCTTCCACATTGAATAAATTTTACTCTCTAAATTAGTCTTTGTGTTAATGAGACTTGCTGGAAAGGACTTTAATTAGATTTACAAAATCAAAAATAAAAGATTAGGTAAGTAGGAAAACATTATTGATTTATCCCATATTATTTTTGTCCATTGTTATTCACTGACAGATACCTATGATGAAATTGAAGAAAAGCAGTCTCAGAGCAAATTAGTAATAACAGTATGAAATTCAAGTACCACTAAGACCTTAATTAAGTACTTTACTATCCATTCCTTCCTACTCTGAACATCAATCATTCAGTAACTTTAAACTTCAGAATGCACAATGGAGCCTTGTAACACCATAGGCCAATTTAAGATTAAGTTCATATACCTTACAGATCCTGAGAACTCTGTCTTCATGAAGGGATTTAAAATGTAAGTGATTATACCAAATTAGCTTTAAAAATGTTGGATAAGTGATTTAATAATGAATTCATTTTATGTATAGTGTAAGTACAAAAATTAAAGAAGCATGTGAAAAACTATTAGAGAATCACCATAATTAAGAAACTAGAAAGTATGAAAAGGAGAGATATTTAAGGTCTCTCTTCCTGTGCGAAGTAAAATTTTTACTTGTAGATTATTAAATAAAGTTTAGATTATTCCAATTTTCCAATTTTCTACAGTACCATAATATACAAAAGGTAATTTCTGTGCTGATTGAAGAAAACCATCTTCAAATTTATACATTGAGAAGCAAAATATACTTTGAAATAATCTCAAATTTCTTGCCACTATTTGCCTGTCTGTGTTTGCAGGTTTGGCTGTGGATCACTTTAGTGAACGCATATACTGGGCTGACTTTGAGCTCTCCATAATTGGTAGTGTTCTGTACGATGGCTCTGATTCAGTAGTCTCTGTGAGCAGTAAACAAGGTTTGTGAAAGGCTTTTGGTTCTTTGTTCATTATTGAGAGTATTAAATCATGGCAAATATAATAATGGAAGCTTTGTATTATTAATTTCCGTAAATTCTTTCTCCTTTTACCTTGCACCTCTTTTATTAATTAAACCTTTTATTTATGCTAGAATATCAGAGAGACCAAGGCAGAGGACATTCTTGATTTGGAAAAACATGATCCATGCCAGATTCAGACAGTAATTTTGTTCTATTGATTCTGTGATTGTTCTATTCTGAGCAGGGTGTATCAAATAGTCAAAACCAGCACACATAGACACTAATTTTTCTTTCAATTTGCAATAATAGTATGCAGGAAATAAATTATTATATGCAGCAGAACATCATAGTAACAATTATTGGTACTGAAGGATACCATGGTCCAAGTGAAAAGCAGCATATCAAAAAAAGACAATTTCCTCTACTGCCAGGGACCACAGAGTCTACTTGTGGCCTGGCCTTCGGGTACTGTGCTCATTCTTATTTTTGGTTCTTCTTTGCCACACATTTTTACTTTCTCATTTTCTGGCTCTATTCTGTGCCACAAACAGGGAAGCTGAAAATAATGATTGAATCAGACTTTCACTGTATAAAATTATTTTTTGTATATATGATTTAGGTTTCAATGACACCACATGGAAAAAAATCTGCATTCCTATTTTTTATTAAAATAATGTTAATCTGTTTTAGCTTAAATATACATTTTACTATCTCAAGGAACAATGAATAAAATATATTAATGTAAAATTATTTTGTGTTTTATAATCTCTAGATCATAAGTAATATATAAATGTTTTCATTTTATTTGCTATGCCTTTCAGTACCAAACGTTAGATTTATTCTTTTGAATGAATGTCTTAACATAATAGTCATGAAATGTAAAAACTGATGGTCACTATTATTTTTATGTAAGTATGTGATGGGAATGATGGACATTTACATTTTTCTTCTTTATCCTATTTCTAAACCATACAGTAATAGTGTCAAAGATTTTCAACCCATGATTATTTAAATCAACCATTCTATTAATCTATTTAATTACCAATTGAATCCAGAATACTAATTGAGTTTTATGTGCTGCCTGTTTTGTGCTGTAGGTAAGGTTAATCTATACCTAGGCTTTTTATTTGTTTGTTAACTGTACAGGAGAAAAAAATTACTCTGCAATAATTTACTCACCAGTAAATGCTTGGTGATATTGATTTAGATCAAGTTAGTGATTGAAATGTGCTTTTATGTTCTGAATGATATGTTTAGTATCTGTGTCCCAATTGTCAAGAAATTATTTCTATCAGCTTTAGAGGTAATATTAAAATATTCCAATTCTGGAAGATTTTCTTGAAAACTATTTTTAACAGACTGAGAGTGAGAGAGAGAGAATAAATTTTATTTATTTTTTCAGCTTCTTCTATTTTTCCAACACTTATTTGTATATGTAGTACTGGGGTTCAGATTCAGGTCCTCATGCATGCCAGGCAAGTGAGATACCACCGTGTTATCACTCCTGCTCCCTTGAAGACTATTTGTACAATTTTCTATATGATCTTGGATAAATGTTTTTTTAAATCTGAGTATATGCATTATAACGTTTATAATCCTACCTTTTTTTAAATTCTAGGACTGTTACATCCACATAGGATTGATATCTTTGAGGATTATATATATGGAGCAGGACCAAAAAATGGTGTATTCCGAGTACAAAAATTTGGACGTGGTTCTGTAGAGTACCTAGCTTTAGATGTTGATAAAACAAAAGGTGTTTTGATATCTCATCGCTATAAACAACTAGATTGTAAGTACAATAATTTATAAAGTTGCCTGTATTTGTAAATGTTTTCCTTATAACTATTAAAGTATACATTTTTTCCAGGCACAGTTGCTCATGCCTGTAATCACAGTGACTTGGGAGGCTGAGACAGGAGGTAGCTCAGTAGTAGAGCACCCCTGAGTTCAATCGCTAGTGTATGTATATATATATTTTTTTCAAGTCTTAATCCCGGTAAATTTGGTAAGTTTAATGTTAGTATCACCAGACTTTAAATTAACAAACTCAATATGCAGATGATGCAATATACAGATAATGCAAAAGTTTCCTTTTCTACTATAGTACATATAAAACTGTTCAGCATTTGGAATTAAAATTAACTTTTTATTATAAAAGTTATCTATTTTTCTATATTTCTAAAGTTCTGAAGAAAACCTTCTACTTCTCTAGATGAACCATGCAAGGGAAGGAAATTCATCATTAACTGCTTTGACCCTTGTTACTGACAACCAAGTAATTACCATAGCATTAGCATTTCAGCCTTAAAAATAGCCAAGAACTCTTTCCAAGTGTTATATTTTATCCGTGATTTATTGTTTATGATTTATTATTATTATTGCTTTCCCCTCCAGAAGGGAGTAGGCAAATAAATCATTGTAGTAATTATCATGAAAAATATGTTTCAAATACATTTTAGACTTGGGTGGCTTTACTTTTAAACACAGGCCTAGACTGCACTTCAGGTTCTAAGACCAGCTCTTATGCCAAACTACAATTAGTCACAAGGAAGAGGGACAATGTATGGATTTGAATAAATGCTTTTCCTCTTTGGAAAGCATAATTAGAACAACTATCCTATTAATGACAGATGTGGGTAATAATTTCTCTTCATTTGTAAAAGAAAAAGGCAACATTGAAATGTAATACTTTCAATAAAATTGATGTGAATTCTTTTTAACATTGCAAATTCATCATTTTGCCTTATTGAATTTTGTTTGTGAAACCTGTTGTGGCTACACTTGTACCTTTCATTGCTTTCTTTTTCTTGTTTTCCTCAGTACCTAATCCTTGCTTGGATTTAACATGTGAATTCCTCTGTTTGCTAAATCCTTCTGGGGCCACCTGTGTTTGCCCAGAAGGAAAATATTTGATTAATGGAACCTGCAATGATGACAGCCTATTGGGTAGGTATTCCTCATTATTCCATAAATAATGAATTAATCCTTGTGATAAATTTTCACAACAATTATTACTGAGTAGAACTATGTGCTACTTACTTCATCATTTTAGCTGCCAGGATACCAATGATTCTTGAATGGTAAACTGTTCTCTCTGCAGAAGACTTTCTAACAATTCATTCTGCATTTGCTTGGAAAGCACTATTGATCACTTAACCTGTGCAGACCACATCAGTAGCTGTGCAGTTGCTCATAGAATCAGAAGACATTTTTACAGAGCTCTGGTATTAGAGAAGACAATATTTTCAGTATGCCCTTTTGCTGTGAGTTTAAACAAAAACCCAAAACTGATTTTTCATTCATGAAATTTATTTTGAACACTTCCTTTGGGCAACATTAATTTAGAAACCAGAGATTAAGTCAGAAACTGAGTCTCAGTTTCTGTTGTGTAAAATTAGATTTACAAACAATACTAATACTTGTACAAGACATAAATGTTTGGAGGGCTTATGATCAATGTATAACTTTGATTTAGAGACTAAGGAAAAATTTAGAAATGAAACTGAGGGATGGGTATTGTGGTTCATGCCTGTAATTTGGGAGGCTGAGGCAGAAGGATCAAAAATTCAAAACCAGCCACAGCAAATTAGTGAGTACCTAAACAACAACTTAGTGAGTTAGTGAGATTCTATCTCGATAAAAAAAGGAGAGACAACCTGAGAAGATTCCTTCATGAGGCTTACATTTTAGAAGCCAAAGTTTGGAATTGACAATAAAAAAATTGAAACATCATTTCAACATCAAGTGGTAAACAACAAAAAATAAAATAAAGAACAAAAGAGGCTGGGAATGGGGTGCACACCTGTAATCCCAGCAGATGGGAGAATGAGACAGTAGGATCACAAGTTTGAGATCAGCCTTGGTGACTTAGCAAGACCCTGTCTCAAAATGAAATATAAGAAAGGCTGTGGATGTAGCTCAGCGGTAAAAGCATAAAATTTGGGATTGGGGATTTAGCTCAGTGGCAGAGCGCTTGCCTAGCACTTGCAAGGCCCCAAGTTCGGTCCTCAGCCCTGAAAATAAAAAAAGAAAAAAAAAACATAAAATGTACAATGGAAAGGGGAAGGAAGCATTGTCTCTTAAACATCCAGGTAGACTGATAATAAGCTCTCTCATATTTAAGATATTATTCATAAAGGGAAATATGTTATTAAGAGGAAAAAAATTCATACCTACTAAATTTTGTTACAAAAACATATATATATATATATATATGCACATGCAAATATATATAAAATTTCCCTTAATCTTCACAAAACCCCAATGATACCATACTATGATTTCCCATTTTACTATACAAAGAAATTAAAGCATTGAGAGGTTTGTTAGGTTTGTTTTGTCACTGTGACCAAAACAACTGACAAGAATGGGTTGGAGGAGAAAAGACTTACATTGGCTTATGGTTTCAGAGGATTCAGTTCATGATCAGCTTTGGGTCCATTACTTTGGGTCTGATGTATGGCAGAATACCGTGGCAGAGTAAATCTACACAACCAGTAGAAGCAGAAAGATGATAAAGAAGGCAGAGGAGTGTGAGGAGCCATGGTGGGTGTTAAAAGTGGAAACATTGAATTTGGTTAGGATGTTCCCTCCAAGAATAGGTGTTTGCCTTCCAAGTATGAGTGGGGCCTTCCATTCAGGCAGATAAAAACAAAGATTTTAGACTAGGGTTTTAATCTGGAGTGATGGGATCCCATTCTCCAAGGTCCCAATTTCTATCTGTCTACAGATAATCTCTCTCCTGCCTTGATTTCCCCTCTGAGGAGATCCTTGACTGCTGTCAGGGGAACAGGGTAAGAATATTCTGGCTTCTTCATGCTAATGGTATGAGTTGGCTGTGGCAGTCAGGGAAACTCTGCTAGAAGTTGGGAGATCCATGGAGGGTCATATTTCTATGACCATCTGTCACTTAATGGATTCCAGGCATTTCGTGCATCTGTGCAGTCCAGAGGTCCATGATGGTCCTTGGTAGATGGGTGGACATAGTGTGCATGGAGGATCATGCTAGAAAAATAAACAATGCAGCAGCAATTGTTTAATACAAAAACAATCAGTACTATCAGCCACTCTTTGAAGCCATGAAGATAGTAACTCAGAGCTTAGGGTGTGGTCTACCATTTGTGAGTGGAGATAATTAAGGGCTTTAGAAACATTAGTAGTATTGCTAAAAACACATTTAATTTTTATAACGCATAAGCATCTCTTTGAATTGGGGAATGCCCTCTGATTTCTGTAATGTAATTTTTTATTGGCATTACCTCTGAGTCAGCAGAAGGATCCCTTTAGCTGCATCACTTAGGACTCTCTTGGTAAAGTCAGTTAGGGCTTTTATGTGTTGCATTACATCTTTTAAATTTATCTAAGGGGTAAATGTTAGAACTAAACCATCATACCAGTGAAAAACAGATTGCATTTAATGATATAGGTGGTTAAGGAAATATGTAAAACTAAAATTGACTTACAATAGTAAGTGTCTTCTGTTACTCTTTTGTTATAATATACCAGTTTTATTTACTTGTGAGAGGAATGACATAAGTGTACATTCTGAGTTATATTAAAAGAATCTTTGTCTTTTCTTGTAAATGTCCATATATTGCTGTGCTTTTGTTATAATTCTCCTGCCATATGTTTAAGACCCATTTGGTCAAAATGGACCTATTGCCTATCTATTGAAAAGGCTCTTGGCTCCTTCAGCCTTCCTCTACCAATAATGCCATCTGCCAGGATGAATCAAGGTCTTGCTGACCACATGTGGCTTCCCTTAGAAGCACTGGAGACACTTCCCTTTCCAATGATCCTTCTCTTTGTTGAATGTGCACTGGGTGGCTTAGAGAAGTTCCATTGTCTCTTGAGTTTTGGCTGACCAAACTGGGCAAGAGATAAAATACTTCTCTTATCCCTTTAACTCCCTTAACCTTGGTATCCTGGTTTTGTTATTAAATATCCACCAGGACAGTTTTATCATCCTTAAAGTGGGAATACTTTGTTATACTTTAATGTGTTATTTCCTGAGTCCATCCAAATACATATTTAGGAAATAGTGTTAATAATCAGAAAAAGACCCAGTCAAAGCAAATGGAT
Source organism: Aplodontia rufa (assembly GCA_004027875.1). Taxonomy (NCBI): domain Eukaryota; kingdom Metazoa; phylum Chordata; class Mammalia; order Rodentia; family Aplodontiidae; genus Aplodontia; species Aplodontia rufa. Next base: position 16,056 of record PVKS010033292.1, read on the forward strand.
ATAAGCCAGATATGACCCTTCTGTATCAGATAAAACATATAAAAGAGAACATTTATTGGTTACCTTCCCTGAAAATCTCATAAACTTTCATTTTACAAACTTACACACTTGTACACCAATATAAATAAAAATGTAGACAGAAAACAATGATATTAGTTTTCATCTAAATTTACCATTTGATGGTTTTTTTGTTTTTAATTAAGTCAACAATGAGCTAGATATCTCCTTTAATGAAGAAGATGAGGTGTTTCTTCAGATAAGCAAAATATATTATCATAGTGCCTCTCCTACACTCCAATTTTACTGGGAATTGCAGAGAAGTTCACAGAGAGTCCCACCCAGGTCCACCTTGACTTTTCACTGACAGCAAGATGACATCAGACTTTCAAGTCCTTACTGTCATGGCAACTGTAGGTCACTTTGGCCTATGCTGACTGGTTCTAATTGGATTTTTAACCATACATTCTTGCAGATTTTCTGGTTAGGAGGGATTATCCTTATTTCCCTGAGTTTTAGAATCTAATATCAAAAATCTTCTCCTTCAGGGTAACTTGGGTTCCTCCTATTAATATTATTTTGGACCTACATTTCCTCTGCAGATAACAGGTAGTTTGTTCGGGAATGTGACATAGACTGTTCACTTAGACCAGGCAGGCTTTCCTGCAGGTTAATTGCTTTTTAGAAAAGAAAGAATTGGGTGTAAGCACAGTAGACTCACTTTATAGAATTATTCTCTTAAACTTGTGTTTCCACCATTCACATCCATATGTCCTCTAACACTAGGGGAGGTTGCTACAAGACAGAGAAAAACAAAGACAAAAGACAAAGGAGCAACTCATTCACACACTAGTAAATTGACAGGTAGGGCTCTGTTTCAAGATTCATCAGCTCACACTAAGAAGTTGTATCAGTGCATGATCCAAGGAACTGCCAAGTGAGGTTCTCCCTCTGCTATTGGGTGAGAAGCCATGAAAGGAGATTAAAGTACAGATAGAACTTCCATGTGTGATAAATTAGCTTTCAGTCATCTCTAGAAATCCTATATTCACACCTTTGAGTAGCCTTGGCCAGATAATTAGGGGGCTTCTGAGAGCAACCTCAGTTTCTTTATTGAATGGATTGCCAGGAGAGGAAACTGAAGTAAAATCAGATTAATATTCTCTCCACCAAAGCAAAGATGGATTAATAAGTCTCACTCCAGGAAAGCCTTTCCCTGAGTCTTGATTCTGGCAGTGACACTATTCATTTTTAATTGGCTGACAAGGTCACAGTATTTTTGATAGAGACAGAGAACACAAAATGGAGTAGAGAAGTCCTGGAAGAAGAGTCATAGAGCAATTGTCCGTTTCACTCACCATTCCAAAGATCTCAGGTGAATCACCGTAAATGTAACAGGGAACATGGCTGGGTGGGTTCTGCCTTGCAAATCTGAGAAATGAAATCCACGGACACCAGGTGAGAAAGAGCAAAGTAACAAGATTGCGAGTAATAGAAAGCAGAACTCCTGAAGCTGGAGGGTTCCCAAGGGAGGGATGACTTGAGGGTCTTTTCACTGATGTAAATGATGTGAAAAGTTGAGAAGTTGAGCAGTTTTGGCAGAGAGAAAGTCTAGAGTGGAGGCATGAGGTCTGGAACAAGAAGCCTGGACACAGGGAACCTTAGACCATGTGCCATTGCTGTAAAGATTTTAAGATCTCTGAAAATCTGGAAGTCAAATGTGCCATTTTCAGGTCAGTGGCTATTTTTGTCCAAGTTGAAGTGGGGCCAAGTACTATTCAGAACATCCTTTCAGATTTTATTGTGTCTTGGAGCCCCCAGGGTCTGGTATGTTTGGGAAGGCACATAAGGGGGTGTCTAGTGAAGCTTTGGTGAGGTTTGTTAAATGGTGGACAAGATGGATTAAGGACTGTCCTCAAGGACTCTGGCAGAGAGAAAGGTACAAACTGAGTGGCACATAAGAATTTGGTTTCTCTAAGGTCATTCCAGAAATGACCTATGGAAAGACAGAAAATCAATGGGTATCCCCAAAGAATGCAAGTTGTTGCCACCCAGTGGTGGTGAGGGTGGTAGGGGGTGGTTAGAAGGGTGTAGAGGGGAGTGGTCCTCAGATAGTGCCAGGATTTTCCAGAGGAACAGTATCCATGGAGAGAGAAGTCCTGGCAGGGATTATAGGAATCCAGAAGATTCAGAGAGTGTCACCAATAAATGATGGCCAGTGGTAGATGAGAAGTCTTGAAATTTGAATGGGTTTTATTAGAGCTGCTAGAGGCAGCAGTGGTGAAAAGATAGAAACAGAAAGAGAGACTGGATTGAGGTTAAAGGAAAGCCCAGAGGGGATTCCCAGGGTGGGAACCTCGGAACATTGGTCCGGGTCTTAGCACTGTTAAGTAAGGAAAAAAGCAAAGGAAGGAAATAAAGGGAAAGAAGAGTGGCAGGTTTATTCAGGACAAACTTGTGGAGTGTGGCATGGTGGGGACTAAGGTCCATCTTCCTCTTTCAGCCTGGGGTAGATATAGAGGGCATAAGCAGGGAGGGGATTAGTGCATCACTAAGGAGTTATCAGGGAGGATACCTTTCTTGGTGATGGAGTGTTTAGGTGGAGTACTGTCCAGCATTTAGGGACAGGTGGGTCGGAGTGATCTTGAGGTAGTACTTGTTCTAAGATGGAGGATGGGTTTCAAAATGGCATTGCCAAAGTCAAGTTCTACCTAATTGCCCATTTCCAAAATTATTGAAAATACTAGAAATAATTCATAAAATACTTAATACAATTCATTGCAAAATGTACTTGGAGAAAAAAATTGTCACCATAAAGTTGGTAGGAAAGTGAAGCAAGATTTTTTTTTGCTGCACTAAATCACAAACTGTATTGTTTTACACTTGAAAGAAGGAAGCTTGCATATCTAAATGCACAATTATTCAAGATCCGAAACATTTTTGGAAATGTTTACTTCACCTGTGTTTGATAGGCATGATTCCAAACACTTCCTCCTCAAAGCTCATTCTTATGATTGGAAAGAAAGTCTTAAACTTAATGAATGTTAAGCAATATTCAAATCAGTCTCCATACATTCAAGCCTTTATAATGGTTTGAAATACTTCTCTCAGGAACATAAATATGTAGATTTCAAAATTGGTACTATTTTTTAAATTTTCGGGGGTGGGTTGGAGGATTTGCCTCATCATGTTGCTTAGGCTGTTTGGAAATCTTGGTCTCAAGTGACCTTCCCACTTCGACCTCCAGGTGCTAGGAATCCTGGGACTATATTTGCATGCCACCACACCCAGATGGATTTCAGAATTATTGATTCATGTAGATAAATGCTGGTTTTCCTGACACTGATTTTTATGTAGCCAAGTTTTACAGCTTTTTATAATTACTTGACTTTACCTCGTTGCTATTGTTAAATGATGAGTGCACTGAATATTTTTAATTTTTATGTAAGAAATTTGAAATTCAAATATTACTCGTTCTTGGGGAAGTGTTCACCTGCCCGTTCCTATAGTTGATTATAATTGATGGAGCTTGGCTTCTGGAGGTGATTTGGTTATTTTTAAAAGCAGCCTTCTTTTTCATTATAGAATTATTACTGTAAGTTTTGGTAGAATATAACCCAACTGTCATTATTCCATGGATGTAATATTTATTCCACAGTGACCCTTAGAATATTTCCACATTTCCTCACCTCACTTTACTATTTTAGGTCATCATGTGTCCTAGCCTGGATGATTTAAATAAAGTCCACATCTTCTCCCTCTTTGTTTAGCACCTGCCAGTACATTCACTCTAAGCCTTCTTAGACTCTTCAAAGTCTCTATGCTACTTTTATGGAAAAATAAAACATCCAATGTTTTTCTCTTATCTCTTCAAAGACACTTACCTCTTATAAATCCTTCCTTCACACTCTCCACTCCAGAAAGCCAGGTCCAGACACAGTGACTTTATTCAGTTCCTCCCAAGCTCACCTTCTGACATATAGATGGCACTCCACTTGAGCCCCATACTCAGGATTCCTTGTGGGTTCTCAAGATCCAATGCAGAAAAGTGTTATGTGCATATTTTGACAAATACGTGCCTCTACTGCCTATTGCAGTTTAGCAATACACCTTGTAGACCCAGCTTTCGGCTCTTCATCTTTCTACTACTCTAGCTATGATAGATTAGAGCTGGAAGTCAAATTCTTATTTATCTGTTTATGCATGTGTTGTATACTTAGGTAGTTAGCATTTACAAACACCTAGGATCTTAATATTTTTCAAACTTTAATGTTCACAGCAAATCTGGGTTAAAGTGTATTTTTGTCACTAAGGTCATTGTACTGTAAAGTAAATGAGACATCTAGATTAATTTGTATGACTAATAAAGGTGCAGAAATAGGATATAGAGCTAGGTTTTATTACACCGTTCTCATCTTTTTATATTATATACATTGTCTCGTGAGTGAGTGTTTCTTGTTATAAATGCAAACTTTGGGAATATGAATCAGAAGTTTCCATGTATGGAAAAGAAGTCACTGAAGTTGATTGAGATGTTCTTGCAATCACTACAGTGGTACAGTCCAGCCTCTGCCATGTATCGGCCAATGTATCCTGAATACAAAGTATAGGCTTTATTGATTTCATGTAATTTCACCATGTGATAGACACAGCTTTAGTAGAAGGCATATTCTAAAATAAAATGCTTAATAACATATTCTCAGTTTTGTTCCATTGCATATTCTAGCTTTCTCAAAGTAATATGCATTTAAAATAAAGCAAGGCCAGGTCAACACACAAAGCAATGTCATCTGGAAAATGATTCCGAACCAATCTTTATTATAAACCGTGCTAACCATACTTTTAGAGATGATTTTGTATATTCTAAAACAACCATTTCATATTTTCAGTCAAATGTCATTAAATAGATAAATTGTGCCAAAGATTTAGAAAAAATATTACATATGTAATTGTTTTTGACTTTTCTCTATTATCATATTACACTAAATCTAAATGGACTTCTAGTTTGGGATATTTTGTTTGGTTAAAGAGGTCTGACATCAAAAAAAAGAGGTCTGACATCAAAGAATTTCTTTTCATTTAAACATTTCTCCATAATAAAAAGTATATACAGACACAAAAATACATGTGCAATAGGATGTAATAGTGTGTATGAATGTGTATCAATATATAGATAGAAATACTAAAATATGCTTAAGATATTTCCATTTGAGGGGCTGGAGTGGTGGCTTGGCAGCTATGGCACTTCCCTGACATGCGCAAGTACACGGATTCAAACCCCAACATACCCACATACACAAGTAAGTGTCAGAGCAATGAAAGCCATGTGAAAAACTCAATAAAAATTGATTCTCTCTCTCCCTTTCTCTCTCTCTCACACACTGTGCTTCTGTCTAAAATTTAAAAAAAGATATTTCCATTTATTATTTACTACTCCTATAAATTAGACAATGTTTTCTTGTATCAAAAAGAAAACTTCTTGGTTTGAAATTATATTACTTTTAGAAAGTTTCATTATTTAATGCAAGGCAACTTCAAGAATTGGTTAATAATGATTGTAACTTAAAGCAAAAACCAACTTAACATAATGTTTTTATTCACTATTCAACCACTAGAATTTATTTCTGTGTTTCTAGCTAGTATTAAATTTTTTTCAATTTTATGCTTGTAGTAGTTATTTTATGAAAAATAATCTAGTATTTAAACAATTTTATTTAAACTATCTTTATTAAATTTGGACCTGAATGATATGCTAGTCTCCACATTTCTTCCAACCAGATGAT
>PVKS010033293.1:0-21827 GCA_004027875.1 Aplodontia rufa
CCAGCACCAAGTACATAACAAAGTCTTGGAGCAATGAAAGCCACATTAAAAAAAAAAAACTAAATAAAAATTGTTTCTCACTATCCCTTTTTTTTAAAAAAAATTGACTTGTCTTCATTATTAGATCAAATAACCTAGTGATACTTAAACATGTTGACATTTTTACAAAACCTGTACCCAGAAATCTACTCAATGTCTTGCTTTTTGTCTTTCATCAACAAAGACAAGAACTGGTGGCTGTATGAGTTGGCTGTGCTCTGGACCATGGGGCAGTGTTGAGCAGATGGAACAACATATTAATTGTCCTCTTTGCTCACTTAGTCCTCAGTTTAAGTTTCTGTTCAAAATTTTGGCGACCAGAGTTACTTTTACCTTGATTTCCTATCTTACTTCATAACCATCTTAGAGCTGTTCCTAATCCAAAGTCTAGTGTTTTGTTTTGTTTTTTTCTTCCAAAGATCAGACTTGACATGATGTCTTTGGCCTGGGAGGAGGAACCCACTTTCCTCTGTCCTGAAGATTTATAATTTATATATGTTTATGTGTGTATATGTATATATATAGGATAAATATATGTATATATCTCCTGTAGGTAGCATCTAATTGAGAGTATAAACTCACTTGAAATCCATTCTCGGAAATGTTTTTCAGCGTGAAAGGAAAAGGGGAGCATTAGAGGTTAAAGATTAGGGCCATAAGGAAGCCACACCTAAAGTGGCCCAGTGTTATAGGGCCCAGTGGTCCACCTCTCAAAAGCCAAGTGTGAGCACCACCATCTTTTGCCATGTTTGAGATAATTACTTCCCTACCTCACTGATGACAAATTTCTAAATTATCTATAGATAATTTAGTAAATCATATTGTAAAAGTCTTTAATCCTATCCTAATTCCTATCTAATTATTTCACATACTTTTTTTTTAAGAATGAGAGAGGAAGAGAGAGAAAATTTTATTTTTTCATCAGGTCTTTGTTTCCCCAATACTTAGTTGTGTATGTGGTGCTGGGGTCTGAACCTGGGTCCTCGCGCATGCCAGGCAAACGCTCCAACAATGGAGCCACCACCCTTTCACATACTTCTTAAGGACAATCTTTCTACAGTAAATAAAGACAAAGGTTTGTGATTTGCAGAATCTTCTAGCCCAATTAAAAACAAACAAGGCTGTAAATACCAGAACCTAATAAAAGAATAGTCAGCAAAACACATCCTGGCCCCAAGCTTTACATTTGCTACAGATACATCCCATTTATGAGGTAGTCGGATTCCTCAGACGTAATGGGACGAGCTTTCTTCAGTTTCTGTTTGACCAGTCGCAGTCGGCAAGCAACCATGAGGAGCAGCAGAGCAGTGATGGCCAAACCTAGCGCCAGGGGCAGCACCGCACCTGTGAAGGGTTAGAAACGAACAGGCAAGTCGGTGATGAGTGATGGGGCAGCTTCCGTTTACTGGACACTCAGCACTTTGCCTGTACTAGTTAATCTGAACCAGTCAAATCAGTACCAGTATTTGTCACCATTTTGCAGGTCAACCAAGGTGCAGAGAGGCTAATTTGCCTACAAATACTTGGCTTGTATGTTGTAGACCTATAGGTCTGGGTCTTGAATCCAGACCTCTTTAAAACCAAATTCTATACAAGCTTTCTACAAAATCTGTATCTGGGTACAAACACAGCAATAAGATTATCCTCAGATGCCATTGTGACAGACATTCCAACCAGAGGAAATGTTTCTTCTTTTTTTAAGAGTTAATTTTATTTTTTTCATTTGATTTCTGTTTTTCCTCCACTTGGCAGTGTATGTGGTGCTGGGAATCAAACTCAAGTCCTTGCACACGCCAGGCAAGCGCTCTACCACTAAGCCCCTGAAGAAAATGCTTTTGTCATAGTTATGGACCACATTTATGGATTCATACATGATCAGTCTCTCTTCAGCATGGACTAACTCCTGGTTTCTGGTTCTGGTTAGGGCTTTTCTTTTTCTAACTCCTGGTTTCTGGTTCTGGTTAGGGCTTTTCTAAGTCCAAGGAACCTACTCTCAGCCAGTAGAACCTTCCCTGCCTGCTCCCAGTACTGGGAATTGAACCCAGGGATGTTCTACCATTCAGCTACATCCTCAGCGCCCCCCCCCCTTTTTTTTTTTAGGGCTGAGGACTGAACTCGGGGCCTTGCACATGCTAGGCAAGCGCTCTGCCACTGAGCTAAGTCCCCAACCCCTCCCAGCCCTTTTTTATTCTTTATTTTGACTCAGGGTCTTGCTAAATTGCTGAGGTTGGCCTCAAATTGCAATCCTCCTACCTCAGTCTCTCAACTTGCAGGGATTACGGGTGTGCATCACTGTTCAGTTAAGTCAATAGAACCTTTGTTGACAATTAACTTCAAAATGCTAATACCAGTAGGTAAGTAAAATATCTCTTTAGTTTTTCCTGTGGAACTGGTTCAAGACACCACACCATGAGCAGGTTTTAGAGGGCTGCTGATTCTGGAAGGGGCACAGTAAGCCAGACAGATCAGTCTTCTGTTCAAGCACAGTAGGCTCTATTCTTAGTCTGGTCTACTCTGAAGTCAAGCCAGGTTTGGAGATGACATGGTAGAACTATTTTTAGCTGCCCTGTCTTGCAACAGGTGGACCTGGAGAAGCAAGCATCTTCATGGTGTAAGCTGATTCTGTAACATTTTCTTTCATCATTGATTCATTCATTCTGCATTAATAGTTCTCTGTGTGCCAGACACTGAGCTAAGTGCTGGTAATTGAAGATAAGTAATTTTTAAAATTTTTATCTTGCAACAGAGTCTCAACAGTTGCCCAGGCTGACTGCAAGCTTGCGATCCTCCTGGCTCAGCCTCCCTTGTCACCGGAATCACAAGCATGCACCACCATGCCTGGCTTGCAATTTTTGTTAACTGAAAAATAAATAACCACCCCCCACCCAGCCACAAGAATAAGCTAGTCTTAAGAATGCCACCACATGAGCTGGTACTATGACTATCTATTTTACAAATGAAGGAACTAAGGCATCAAGAATTAAGTGACTTGTCTAACACTATATTATAAATGGGAAGGCTAGGTTACTACCCCAGACAGGACAGCTCCAGAGTCTATGGTCTTAGACATTGTGATACCCACTTCTCCAAAAGGCGAATGAGACCATTCTTGAATGACATTAAGTCTAGCTAAGACAGACACTGAAATGAAAAAAAAAAAAGAAAGAAAACCATAATAAAGTATTAAAATTACAATGGCAGAATTAGATGTAAAAAAGATCGTTCCATCTGGTTGGCAATACTTTTGCAGGAGTGACTTGGACATCATGATGGAGCTTGTTGGGGTGGGTGAGGGAGGTAATTTTAGTTTTTGATACTTTCGGACTGACATGCTGGTAGGTAATCCAGGCGGTATTTTCTCTTGGCTCTTGGAATATCTGGATCTAAACCTTTGTCATGCAAGTAGTAGCCTCAGCCATGAGAGTGGGTGATGCCAATGAGAAGGAAGAAAAGGAAGGCTAGGAGAAAGGTCCTGGGAAACACGTCTCCAGAGCAGATGGAAAAAGAGCAACAGAAACAACTACTGAAGCACAGATCAGAGGAGCAGCTGGACAACTGAGCGTGTGTGATCTTTGGAGCCGAGGGAAAAGACAACTCCCTAAAAAGGGCTCAGCTGGAACAAATGGTAGGAGAGGTCAAATGAGGTGAAGCCCGGAGAATTCACTGCATTAGCAACTGGTAATTCACTTCCAGGAGACTGAATGGAGGGCTGTTATTCTAATAGAAAGAATCTGAATGTGCTTGCAGTCTTTGGAGGAATGAACCAGTGGAAAAATAGATTAAAAGCACAGGAGAGTTAAAAGAAGATGAAGAAACACACTTGAGGAGATAGGGGCTGCATCGAGACAGGGGAGAGGGTGGCTTTGGAAAGAGGGGTCACCTCTTCCTTCAGTGCTGGAGGAAAGGAGGAGGGTTGGTGCCATCATACACGTTACTACATTTAGGGTTATGTGAGTGAGGGTGTGGAATTCAGATAATCTTGATTTTTCTGGGCTTCAAGCTGGCCCCAGGTCTGCCTCCTCTTGAAGACAGGAGCACTTAGAACTGGTTACATGCTAATTAGACTTTTCAATCCCCAGGGTAGTTTCAGAATCCTGGGTAAACCTGAACACGGTTCTCAAGAGCAGTCCTGTGTCTGAGAGCAGGAGGAGCGGATGTGCAAGTTGCTCTTAATGAATCAAATTTTCGGGTGAGGCAGTGTTTACATAGAGAATTGTGAAAGATAAAAATCTATGAGAGGGGGCTGGAACAGTGGCTTGCCTGGCATGCGCAAGTACACAGGTTCAAACCCCAGCACCCACGTATACAACTAAGTGTTGGAGCAATGAAAGCCATGTGAAAAACTCAATAAAAATTGATTCTCTGTCTCTCTCTCTCTCTCACTCTCCTCCTCTCTTTTTTTAAAAAAAAAAAATCTATGAGAGGGCTATGGGTATAGCTCAGTGGTGGAGCCCTTGCCTAGTATGCACGAGGCTCTGGTTTCCATCCCTAGCACAGCAAAGCAAAACAATAAAAAATTTGTGTTGAACCCCCAGGAATATGACCTAGCTCTGTCTCATGGAGTCCACAAACAGGAGCCCTCTAGAGGTGAGAATCACTCTTCATTCCTCCAAGATAAGTGCTTGGGGCCTTGTGCCTCTGTTGTGGTTGGGATGTGAGCTGTCTGGAAAGCTCCTGAGTTAATGCAGGAATATTCAGGGGTGAAATTACTGGATCATGAGAGCCATACCCTAATCAGACCATCTTAGTTTAAATGGACCGACTTGGTGGTAACTGAAGGGAGGTGGGGTGTGGCTGGAGGAGATGGGTCGCTGGTGGTGTGCCTTGAAAGGGCCGCTCTTCCCTGTGGCCTTTTCCCTTCTCTCTCTCTTCCTGGTCACCATGTCCTGAGTAACTTCCCTCTGCCATGCCCTTCTGCCACCATGTGGGATCTTGGGCCCAGATTAATAATGGACCTGGACCACTGTGGACTGAACCTCTGAGACCATAAGCCAAAATAAGTTTTCCTTTCTTTAAGAGGTTCTTGTCAGATATTTTGGTCAGAGGGATCAAAAGCAAATTAAATCGGTCTCCTAATGGGCATTTTAATGGGAGTGGTTTTGAAAGCGTTGAGTGGCCTGATGTGTCAGTTCTCCTTCCCCCATCCATACCAGCTTCCTGTACAAGCTACATTAATTTGATTATATTACAAAGGAATAGGACAAAGAGAGAGAGACAGACAGACAGACAAACTTTGGTCAATGCCCACAGAAATCCCAAGAGCCCCAAAACACAAACTAGAACAACACCCAGCCAGGTTCTGCCTATTATGAGCAGGAAAACAAAGAAGAGGCATCTAGACATCAAGATGTATCTGACTTATTCAAAGATGAGCAATGTTTAAGTTAAAGGGGAACTGAGCTGGGGGTGAAGGTCCCAACCCCAAACCTGGTAATAAAACACAGACATACAATTGAGGAAAATGTTCTATTCATCAAATCAAACAGGAGGTTGCTGAACTATCAAATCTGATCCCTGTTTAACACTTTGATGACAAGGAAAATGAAATCCCCCACCAAGCAGTACTTGCTAGAATACTGAAAATGATTCTCAGTGTGTTTTTATTTTGTTTTGTTTTTGGTACTAGGGATTGAACCCAGGGTACCTTTTCACATCTTTAGTCCTTTCTATTTTTTATTTTGAGATAGGTCTCACTAAAGTTGCCCAGATTGGTCTTGAAGTTGTGATCCGCCTGCCTCAGTCTCCTTAGTTGCTAGGATATCAGGGATGTGCTATTTGTTTTTACTTTTTTTTTTTTTTTGGTTGGGGGGATGCTAGAGATTGAATCAGGGGCATTTAACCACTGAGCCGCATCCCCAGCCCTTCTTATTTTTTATTTTGAGACAGGGATTTCACTAAGTTGCTTAGAGCCTTGCTAAGGTGCTGAGGCTATCCTTGAACTTGTGATCCTCCCATCTCAGCCTCCTGAGTCTCTGTGATTACAGGTGTGCACCACTACATCTGGAAAAATATTATATTTAATATTGTCCAGATATTACAAAAAATACTCCAGGGAAAAAAGGAAGTGTTCTCAATGTTCAGATCTATAACTTAAGAATCATATTTTGTTCTCCTAAATCTCTTCTTACTGATTAGTTTGTGGGATTTAGGACTATAGCCTGTTTTTCTACAGGACTGTGTTAACTTTCTAGTTAAAACCAACCCAAATTATAGAATTATGGTATTCTTCACTTGGTATGTTTTCCCACCACATCCTATATACACTTTCCCCATTCCCGTGGTCTTCTGTCTTTGTTGCTGGAGTACTGGAAGACAGCACTGTTTCTTTTTGTGATTTATTGTTTTGAATCACAAATAACAATAGCTGTCATTTATATATTTGGCTCATTCCACAAGCCATGCAGTGCACTAAATGCCTTGCACGAGTCACCCCACTGAGTCTCCCTGACAAACTTATGAGGCAGGTGGAGCTACTACCCTCATCTCACCAAGGAGGAAATTGGGATCCAGAGAGAGAAGAATCTACCTGAGGTCACCAAGTTCTCTGGATTTAAACTGCGGCCACTATGCCACAGTGTGACCTTTTTTCCCCACACCCTGGAACGGTGCATAAAAGAGAAAGCCGAGATCCAGAGATGGTAGACTGCTGTCAAGAGCACCAAGATGCATCGCAACACAGAAGATAAGGAGACAGTTCAAGGCTTCCTCCCAATCCCCACGAGGGCTCATGGAGTTCTACTGTTGCCTCCACTCTGCAGTGCATTTCCAAGGTACCACTTACCTGCTTCTGGGGCTGGGTGCTCCCCTCTTCCTTGATCGCTCTTGGACTCAAATATATAATTTTCCTCTTTTCTGTTCTTGCTTGAGGAATGACTACCTGCAGAAAATAAGCAGAACATTGGGGCTGGAGCAGTGGCTCAGCAATTACCGTGCTTGCCTGCCATGTGTGAGGATGCAGGTTTGAACCCCAGCACCACATATGCAACAGTGTTGGAGCAATGAAAGCCACATGAAAAACTAAAATCGATTCTCTCTCTCCCCCACTGCCCTTCTCTCTTTAAGAAAAAGAACATATGTGGAAAGTGCATCAGAAACTTCAAGGAAATAGACATGAATACATAAATAAGAACACCTTTATTTATTTTTTATTTTTAATTTTTTTCTTATTTATTTTTTAAAGATGAACTTAAGAGAAGGGAATTGCAGGATTTATTTCTTGACTAATCACAGTCCTATGTTTGATACTAAAATACTGTGTATCTAACATGACCAGGTCAATGAAGTGGAGTGAGTGGCTACTTACAGATACCATGTGGAAAAGAAAGTGTACCAGAACTGCCATCACCACCCCTAAAGGACAGAAAGACCTCACCCAGAAAAGCCCAGGACAGTCTCCAGACACCATGCCCGGGAAGTGGAAACAGCCAGAAAAGAAGGTTCTCTTTCAAAAATTAAGAATGTGGGTGCTGGCACGCGTATCCATAATCCCTGCTACTTGGGAGACTGAGGCAGGAGGTACGAAAGTTCAAGGCCAGCCTCAGCAAATTATTCAGATCCTGTCTCAAAATATAAAAATGAAAAAAAAGGACTGACCCTTTTTTTAGAGGAATACTCCCAGATTCTATTCCCAGTACTGGGGGCGGGAATACACACAGAACTTGTCCATGCTATGGCATTTTCTCACTATGACCCTGCTGGGCAGATACGAATAACTCAATTTTTTCTGCTAGGCCCAGGCTTAGGTTCCTGCCCAGGTTCACACAAGCAGTGAATGGGTCATAGGGCTGGGAGTCAAGCTCACGAGTTTCTAGCTGCTTGTTGCTGGGAACCAGAACTTCTAGATTAATGATATATTATTTAACTTTTCTATTCAGTTATTCTACAATTTTGAGGGAAAATATCAAGAAAGAACAAATTTTGGGACTTTTACCCCAGGTTCTGATAGGACCAGGCTATCATTTCCCTTCTGATAATTGACAGCATTTGTGTGTATAATACTTAAGGTGTTGATGGAATTATTCTCATGCTGTGGTGGGATGTCAGCTGGGATTTTTTCCCACACTTTTTATTGGTGCATTACAGTTGTACATAGTGATGGGATTTGTTGTCACACAGTCATACACGCACACAATAGAACAATACAATTTGGCCAATCCCCTCCCCAGCACTTCCCGCCTCCTCCTCCTCCCACCCCTTGGTCCCTTTCCTCTACTGATCTCCCTTTGAGGGTTTTTTTTTTTTACTTTTCCAGTTTTTATTGATTACATGGGAACAATTTAGTACCTCAGAGGTGCAAAATATACCTTTTTTAAAATCCCCCCCTTTCCCTTCCATTCTTCCTCCGCTAAATGATGTACTGGTGTCATAGTGAGACTGTGGAGAACCTGGGCTCTGCTCCCCTGGCAAGAGATTTTTCTACTATGATGATTTCAACACTTCTGCATTTTGTGGACCAATAAAAATTCAAAATAATTTTTGAGGCTAATTTGAGGTTGTTGATTATTGTTTTATCAAGTGAAGGCAGTAAAAGAAATGACCATCTACTAAAACTACCTAATTATGTAAAAAGGGACAGGTCTTTAACCTTGTTAAAAAAAAAAACTTACATTGTCCTTATTTTTCTCACTCACCCATGAGTGGGCGAAAGCTTTACCACGGATGGGAACTGACCCTTCTTCAACTGGCGTTGGGTCCAATTCTGCCATTCCCCTCTTTGATCAGCTCTAAGATGCTGCAGTTGGATTTTTCAAGGCTCTCTTCAGCCTGTTCACAACAAGCACCCTTCACTTCGGGTGGCTGGGGAATCCTGGTTATGTAATTTTCATTCCCAATTCCATTTCCCCATGCAATTAATTAATTTCTCCTCCTCCTCCCCCTCTTCTATTTTTTTTAAGGTACCAGGGATTAAAACCAGGGGCACTTAATCAATGAGCCATATTCCTAGCACTTTTTAGTTTTTATTTTGAGAAGGTGCTTGAGGTCTGAGTGCCTTCAATAATGTTTTGAAGTTTCAATGTAAGCCTTGTTTAGATTATTTTATCATGTACTCTCAGTTTTGATGAAGTTTCTTGTGCTTTTGCCTGGCAAAGATAAAGACAACTTTGCCATGTTTTCGGTTAATCATGCCTGGTATTCCAAATGCCATTTGCTGATGGAGCACCAAGAGAAACACAATGTTTTGTCATGGAGATAAAAATCACTGATATTCAAAACACTTGGTCTGCTCAGCAACTGTGCACATAGAATTAGCAGCCCTGACAACAGGCTGGAAATCAAATTAAAATCTATTGAGTAGCACTTCATCTCTTTCTTCCTCCCCATGTCTTCCAGGTTAATAGCAAAGAGACCTCTGTGCATTCTTCTGTACCTCTCCTTCCAATATTAAATTTGGAAGTAGTAAGATCACATGGTAAGGAATTCACGTCTTACTTTTTAAAAGTAATGAGGGCTAGAGTGGTAGCTCAGTGGTTTGGCACTTGCCTGGCATGCTGGAGGACCAGGGTTCAAACCTCAGCACCACATATACAATTAAGTGTCAGAACAATGAAAACCTAAATAAAATTGATTTTCTCTCTCTCTTTCTTAAAAAAAAATGAGCCAGGACCACAAGCAAAATGCCCAAATTTACCAACACCCCCACTTTTTCCCCCACAAGATTGACTGACTTTTTTTTTTTAAGAGAGAGGGACAGTGAGAGAGAGAGAGAGAGAAAGGGAGAAACAATTTTAATTAGCTTTTCATGCAGCTTTCGTTGCTTCAAGGCTTCGTTGTGTACACGGTGCTGGGATTTGAATTTGTATACTTGCGCATGCCGGGTAAGCCAACAGCTCCAGCCCCGACTGACCTGTTTTTGACACAGCAGGAAAACAGGATGGCTGCACTCACAGCATGCTGCCTCTTTCCAATGAAGATGTAAGCTCGTTCATCTGAATTCTGAAGAGGAACTCAGTATGGGGACCACCATTCTACTGTTTCTATTTTTTACTTGAATTAACTGTTTTATTTATAGACTGATAGCTCTCTTGACCTAGTATCCTAGTGAATACCATGGAACTTGACTGTTCTAGCAAAATTCATATAGTGAATCATTTACTGAGAATCAAGAGTTTTCTACATATAATATCTCATGCAAGCCTTGTAGCTTCACTATGAGAAGATATTATTTTCCTTTTAAATAACTGGTGGTGCTGGAATTTGAACCCAGAACTGCTCCAAAGCAGCTTTCCTGTGACCCGTGCACACTGCTCTCAAAGGGTGCAAATACAAGCCTTCCACTCCAAGAACTTACAGATGATACCATGTCTATTTATTCACATCCAGGCACAATCACAAATTTAAACATGGTCTTAGGAAGGCCTAGGATGATGCTCTGTTAAGGATGCAGTAGAGAAATGGGTTATCTGTACTGAGAAAGGGGACCTAGCCTTAGAGAGGGAGTTGTCAAAAAGAACTGCACAAATTCACCCTGAATCTTCAATTGTCAAAATTAGAGAATTAGAGAGTATTTTTGTTTTAAAAGAGAGAAGGACAGTGTGTGTGAGAGAGAGAGAATCAATTTTTTGTTGAGTTTTTCACATGGCTTTCATTGCTCAGACACTTAGTTGTGTACATGAGTGCTGGGGTTTGAAACTGTGTACTTGCACATGCCAGGCAATTGCCGTAACCACGGAGCCACGGCTCCAGCCCTAGAGACTATTTTCTTAAGTGTCCTTCCCTAGAGAGAGAAAAGGCTCAGGAGACTTCAGGAGGCAAACCTGCCAGGATCACCAGAACTACCCAGGGGCCTCGCCCTGTCTTCTTAGCATTTGAAATGTGAATTTCTCTTTTACATATTCCATGAAGGAATTCACTGCAATTTACCATACTTCCAATTCACTTTTCCTAGGCTTCAAATGTGCAACGCCACAGGGCATGCTTCTCTCCCACACATCTAAGAATCAGACCAAAACAATGACATCACTTGCTCTGCAAATGACTCTTTTTGTAATGGCCCCTCTAGAAGAGTTAATGTCTTAGGAAATTATTTCTTCTCTCCTCTGGATGGATGACCTATTCCATCATGCTTAGCGTGCACAGCAACGCGCCCACTGAGGGAGTTGGCAATTGGTTGGAAGCTTTTAAACTTTTTTTAGGCTCCACAGAATATGCAGGCATGTTGTAGAGGAAGCTGGAAACACCAGCTGAGAAAGTGGCTACCATATGGGCTTGCCTTCCAGAATGCTCTGCAGCTTCCTGTGATCGCCTGCTGCAGCAGTCCAACCAGCAAGACAGCAGCATTCTCCTTTCTTGCTGCCCAGCTTCTGTCTGCAACGTCAGAGAGAGCTGTCTGCAGGAACCTTCAGCACTGTACTGTGAGGACGCCACTGCCAGCCAGGAACTCCTGCCCGCATGTCTGCTCGTACTAGAAGTGTCACATAGGCTAATTACAACCGTAAAACTCCTCACTGACATTAGGTGCTCATTTACATGCTGAGTTTCCAGTGAACTTTGAAAAAACCTCTACAACTTGTCTAAAATTAGTTTAAAATAATAATTCTAAATTTATTCATTCTATTGTCATTTTTTCTTCATTGGTAAAAGGCAGGATAATAAAAATATAATTGTTGTGAATATATTCATATGTGTCTATAGGTAATGTTTTATTATCCTATCAGAATGCTGGAGATATTCAACTGATTTCTAGGTAAAATAAACCATGTCTTTTTTTTTTCTTTTTTGTGGTACCAGGGATTGACCCTAGTGGTGCTTAACCACTGAGACACATCCCCAGCCCTTTTCATATTTTATTTTGAGACAGTGTCTTACTCAATTGCTTAGGGCCTCACTAAGTTGCTGAGGCTGGATTTGAACTTGCAATCCCTCTTGCCTCAGCCTCCCAAGCTGTTGGGATTACAGGCATGTGCCACCATGCCTGGCTGAACCATGTCATTTTGCTTAAAAAGTGAGTGGTTCTTTGGGCTTTACCTGCAAGTGGGTTATGGGTTACAAAATTGACAACATAAAACATCTACAGATTTTTTAAAAATAAAAAATTATGTAACCCCCATTATAGTGCCCAAAACTTTCAGACTGAAATCCTGTAAAAGGTAGAGGGCACCTTTTTCAGGACCACCAAGTGCCCCAGAATAACAGGGTGTGCTTGAAGGCATCTGCTGATTATAGTCAGCTAAGTGACAGTTTCCAAAGAAGTAAGTAGGTCAATAAAAGACCTACTCCCTCAAATCATTTTATGGAAATAACCATTTTAATATCTTCATTTGGGATAAGTGAATTTCCTCACATTGGCTCTTCCATCATTTGAGAATCTGGTTGATTTCCGGCACCACGTTGGAAGTGGGCAAGCTGTGCTATCACACACTTCAAATCCAGACCCCTTTCTAGAACTGTGATTTTACGGTTTCCAAATGGTCCCTGCATAAGAAAAGAAATGGTACAACTCCATAAAAGCATGAAAAATCTAGTGTATATGGAAAAATCCTTTTAAAAAATCCTTAGAATTGGGGTGTAACTCAAGTGGTAGAGTACTTGCTTAGCATGTGTGAGGCCCTGAATCCAACCTCCAGCACAAAAGAAGAAAAAAAAAACAAAAAAAAAAACAAAAGAAAACACCTTAAATCAAATACCTTTTACAATAACACAACAGTTGAAGTCACTCTAGCTACCTCCAGAGATATGCCTAACAATAAGGCTTTGGCAGATTCAAGCACTGGAACTCATGAACATATGGGAAGAACTCCACACCTCCATACAAAAGCATGTTTTCTCCTAGCCCAAGCTTCAGGCCACCTCTTTACGGAATTTGACCGACCTGCTGAGGGAGACGTGCGTTCTCAAGCTGCTGCAAGGACCGATCCCATGTGAGTGCAGATACAACACTACTCTTCCAGCCTTCTACAGGGCTGGAAGCCAGATTTCTTTCCTCTGGCTTGGTCGGATACAAGGGGACAGCCTGGTTAATGAATGACTTGGAGCATGCAGAGAACTGGCCGCACAACTGCAACCACATCCGACAACAATCCGGCCTTTGTGCCATTAGGTGCTAAGCAAACATGGGCCACAGCGCAGCTGTGTTCCTCCCTGCTGCGGGCTCAGAGCGTCCTGAGTGTGCCTTCGCCAGTGTAACCAAACATTTGTATGTGCCTTTGTCTCACCCCTAGTAACATGTGGGAATGTCTCCAAGAGTAGGATAACTGGGTCAAGGCATCCACAGTCAGACGCTCCAGAAACTGCACACAGAGGACAGCAATTCCCACCCGAAGGCCATGAGACTTGTCTCCCTTCACCCGTAAGCGTTTATTGTAATTTTTCAACTTTTTCAATGTGACCGACAAATGGAAACGGCATCTCCTTACTTCCTATACTACATTATTAATTTTGGTGTTTGTTACCATGCTTTCAATGAGCCATGTCTTACTTCGCCTTACCACACACCCTGGGGGAAGGAGACAGCAGATAACTTGGCCATGTTTATTATATTAACTGGTGATCCTTTTAAAACTCAGGCATATGTCACAAATAGTAATGCACTTCTAAATCTAATTTCTGCTATGTTGGGTCATTAACTCACATGCAATTGGAGGCTGGGGACCCTCATTTGGTGGCTTTAGGGATGGCAGAAGGGGAGCACGGAGATAGCTATTATCTAAACAAAAATGAATGCTGGGAGGGTTTCTTCTAACATTTTCAAAAATATGTTCTTTTCTTCCCACTTTATTCACCCATAGACTTTCAAAAATTGTGTTTTTGATAAATATTTAATAACATGACATTGTTTATGTGAAAAATAATGCTTTACAAAAATATTATCCTGACCATGTTAAAAATGAAAAAAGTATATATAAAAGTAACCAAAAAATACAACAAAATATTAATACTAGTTTTGCAAGATGATATAATTTTCCTCTTTATATTTTTCTATATTTTCCTAATTTCTCCAGCAAATCTGTGTTGTTCTAATAATTATAAAAAAGTAGGGCTGGAGCAGTGGCTGAGTGGTTACGGTTCTTGCCTTGCAGGCGCAAGGACCCGAGTTCAAACCCCAGCACCATGTGCACAACTAAACGTTGGAGCAACAAAGGCTACATGAAAAACTAAATAAAATTAAAAAAAGAAAAAAGTTCCAATATGTTATAAAGAATTACTAGACATGTAATCTCTCTGCATCTAAAAAACACCACTCTTTCTATCTTCATGGTTAAAACCAAAGACATTATTAAAAAGCACAAAAACAGAGATTACAAATATAATCCAAACTGGGTGCCAAGTCCCTTCAACTGGTGATAGCAACCTGGAGCTTGATTTTCCAAAAGGATTTTGAAGCTGAGTCCACACTGCCTGGGGACAGTGCTGTGATTGATATCTAGCATGGGCTGTGATTAACATCTAGCTGACGGAGCAAAGGGTGAGCATCAGGCTTTTAATTCACACTGAAATAGGCTCCACAGGACCTTAGAGGCTGAGTTTCCAAATCAGCAAATGAGGAAGCCAGAGGACACAGACCAGAAGCAACAGACCAGAAGCAACTTAATCAGGGTTCTAAGGGCAGAGCCAAGGCCAGCTGGAACCTAATTACAGAAACCTGGGCTTCTATCTCCACCCTACCTTCGGCTCATTCATTCATGCTCACATGGTCTTCTCTCCCCAGTGACAAGCAAGAATGCATCCATCCTGACCTCTCAGAACATAGTTCTCTCTGAACTCTTCTTCCCTTCGGCACTCCTGCCAAGATACCTGGTCTCCCCTGACGCTGTTTCTTAGGTGGTGGCCGTCTTCCCCATAGGGATCTGTGCAGAGAAAACCTACAAATCCTGAGGCTCATAAGGAGTGACTGATCTGCCCAGCAGGAAGCGGTACCAACTAGGCATGGACCAGGAGCCAGCATGTAAAGTGTGTTAACCAAAACTGTCAGAAATAAAGCCCTCATAGGGGACAGAAAGGGGAGGAGCTAAGGAATGACATGGACCAAATTACATTATATGCATGTACGAATGTCACAATGAACCTCACAATTATATATAATTATAATGCACCAAGAAAACATACAAGAAAGGCTGCCATAGAATTCAGCGTTTTGCAGACATATTTGTAGTGAGGCATTTAAAATGTATGAAATATACAAAAAAAGTATGGAAGGAAATATACCAAAATATTGAAAGTAGTTATCAATAGAGTGGTATTTTAAGTTATTTTGCATTTTTCATGTCTTGTGCAAATGAACAAAATTATTACAATAAAAGTTATTAAAATAATGCAAAGTTTGAGTACTCAAACAACATTTACAAAAGCATATGGAAATATAATCTGTATTTCTGCCTTTTATGTCACATAATCATGTAAATATAAATGTATACAAAAGAAATTTAAAGTGATGGAATTCTGTAATACTTTAGGGATACATCATTTGTTTATTTAATTTTTTATTTATTATTATCATTTTTGCAGTACTAGGGATTGAACCCAGGGCCTCATACATGTTAGACAAATGCTCTACCACTAAATTATACCCCCAACCATTTTACTCTTTTTGTTTGTTTGTTTGTTTTTGTTTTGAGACAGGGTTTTGCTAACATACCCAGGCTGGTCTCAGACTTGTGATCCTCCTGTCTCAGCCTCTTGAGTAGATGGTGTGTGCTACAATGCCCAGCATATGTATGTATTTTAAAAGCTTATTGGCCTTATAAAAATGTAAAAAAATATCCCAGTAGAGGGCTAAAGCAGAGGCTTAGTGGTTGAAGCGTTTGCCTGGCAACCAAGAGGACCCGGATTCATACCCCAGCACCAAGTACACAATAGCATCAGAGCAACAAAAGCCACATGAAAAACTAAATAAAATTGATTCTCTCTCACTATCCCTCTCTCTCTTAAAAAAACAAATTGCATCTGGAGCTGGGGGGTGAAGCTCATTGTTAAAGAGAGAGCTTAGTGTGTGCAAAGTCCTGGGTTTAATCCTCAGAATGCAAAAAAAAAAAAAAAGTACTGAACACGTATAGACTTTTTTCCTTGTCCTTGGTCTACAAACAGTACAACATCTATTTGATTTATATTATAGAGGTATTGTAAATAATCTAGAAATAATTGATAAAGGAGGATGTGTGTAGGTTATATGCAAATATGATACGACTTTATGTAAGGGACTTGAGCAGCATGGAGCTGGAATTTCAGGGATCCTGAAGCCAACCCCTCGTGGATATCAAGCGATGGCTATAGCTAGTAGGTATTGTTTACTATAAATGTCAAATTTTTGTTTTCCTTTTTTTGGCCAAATTCTTCATTTTATTTCTTTCTTTTGTAATACTTCCTTAATATTCTTCAATCATAAACTTAATCTTGAGCCACATTTAACTGCAGAAATCAAGACTTTTCAAGGAGAGCCCACCTGGAATCCTTACCTGGCATCACAGGAATGATCTGACTCTCTGGTGCCCGGGAGGTGGAGTGAATCCTTTTCTCTGATGAGGTGACCAGCAGGTTGGGGGCAGTGGCTTTCTGGGAGTTTTCCAACAAGGAGTGTTTCCCTGCAGGATCACTCTGCCCCGTTGTGCCTGGTTGGGCAGGACCAGCTGCTGTGTGACTCACCACCTTGTGGTCAAGGCTCACTGAAGTGTACAAGAGCTTAGTTGTTAGATTTCTTTTCTGAACTTTTATACCCACTACATTTTCAGATGATTTAAAATCATGGATATTTGGTACTAAGCGTATCTAACATGTCAGAACCTCATAAATACTTCCTTTTAGCTTTCAAATGAGTAATCTGCTTTCTCTTCTTCCAATAATTTAGCTTCTAAATATCATAAATGAAGAAATGGACAACAACAAAACTTGAACCTTATTCTTTTAAACGCTGTTCTTCCTCAAACCAGTACTCTCTTAACCCATTTTGTTCCATCATCCCAGATATGAACACTTATAAAACAAATACAGAGCTGGGTGTGGTGGTGCACACCTGTTATCCCAGTACTCTGAAGGCTGAGACAGGAAGATCGCAAGTTCAAGGCCAGCTTCAACAACTTAGCAAGGCCTTAAGCAGCTTATTGAGGCTCTGTCTTGGAAAAAAATGGCAGGGGGTATGGTTGGTGGGAGGCTGGGGATGTGGCTCAGTGGTTAACATTCAGTTCAATCTCTGGCATCAAAACAAAAACAAAACAAAATAAAACCTAAATACAGAATGTAACATATGTATGTATATTATAATAATTATAATATAGTGCTAATGAATGTTAATCAATATAATAGTACATATTATTATTTCCAACCTATTTTAACACACCTGTGACAATTTCATTGAAATATTCACAACATTAAAAACTTGGGATCTGGGGCTGGAGTAGTGGCTCAGTGGTGATGGTGCTTGCCTGACATGCACGAGCACAAGGGTTTGCACCCCAACACCACATACTCAACAAAGTGTCAGAGCAACAAAAGCCACATGAAAAACTAAATAAAATTGATTCTCACTTTCTCTCTCTCTGTCCCTTTCTCTTAAAAAAATAAATAACTTGGGATCTAATGAATTAAACATTCTACAACTCTTGTTTCTTGCATGCACTGGTATGTACGTGACACTGTAAGACTGATTTATAGCCTAGTGCATCATAAATGTCCTTTAAAAATAATCAACACAAAATGTTAATTGACTTCTGTTTTTTTTTAAATCACATGCTGAATTTTTAGGATGGAAAAATCTATGGAAAATTGAAAAAATAAAAACCATATGCAACACCAAATATTTGACATTTGCAACTCAGACTACAGATTCAGAGAATTACTACTTAAGGGTAGCTTCTTCATATAAAGTTACACATGCCACCAGGCAGAGGAAGAACTCTGCGTTCATGTTTTATCCTAAGAACAGACAGCCCTACTCCACCCCGTCTAGCCTCCTGCCTGATGAGGTGACATGTGGACTCACAGTTTTGACAGAAAGCCTCATCAGACCCATCAGGACACTGACGCTCTCCGTCGCATGCCAGGGAGATATCAATGCAGCAGCCGTCATCACAGAAGAAGTGGTAGCGCGAGCAAACGTTCAAGCACCCTGTTTGCAGACAAATTTCGTCACAGGGGTGCAGGAAAAGTTAATACTGCCACTGTGTCTTGATGAAGAGGGGACATGCATTTGGGTTAAGTGAGTAGATAATGCAAAAGGAGTAACAGCGCGGGCCAGCGGTTCTGAAAGGTTAGAGGGTCTCTTGACCTCCTGACCGAATTCTCAGGACTCCCAGGGGCTCTGCCTGAGGGCTGATCTTCGAGCCTACACTGCCTAGGAGGCAAGAACTGAGGAGCAGGGCTCTGATCCTCCATCTGCCCAGATATCCTTGCTCAGTTGTCCCACTGTGCATCCATTGTTCACCCATCATTGGATCCTCTTCCTCTGGCCATTTATCAGGCCTCTGTAGGTCACCTAACACTGTCCCACCACTTGACTATTTTAATGTACACTGTTTTTTGGGTTTTGTTTTTAAAGAGAGAGGGACAGTGAAAGAGAGAGAGAATCAATTTTTATTGAGTTTTTCACATGGCTTTCATTGCTCCAACACTTCCTTGTGTATGTGGTGCTGGGGTTTGAATTCGTGTACTTGATCATGCCAGACAAGCGCCATAGCTGCTGAGCCACCGCTCCAGCCCCGTGCCACTGTTTCTTCATATGCTGAGTCTTGCATCTTGTTCCCTAACACTTCTTGCTGTCATTAGCTTTCCACTATTGAATCCTATTTATTGACAACCGTAATATCCTTGGTGCTATAGAGAACAAACAGAATCTGGAGCTACTACTGATTGGTATGAATTTATTTTCACAATTATAACATTTTCTCCTTGGAACTCTTAGGAGTTTTACATCTATAGTGCAATTTCAGGAGCTAAAGACATTTTCTTAAAAGGCATTTTTCCTCACCCCAGATTAAGCCAACTTTACTAGACTTAGCTACATAAGAATCAGGTTACTGTCTGGCACTAATCATACAGTTGAAAGGCATCCAACTAGAATTAGATCATAATGTATCCCACAATATTCTAGGGAAAGAAAGAATAGACTAGATGATTTTCTCAGGAACAAGGGAGAGTGGCAAGTTATATGATACTCCACCCAAGACAGTGGCTGAGGATAGACCACACCTGCAAGTGAAATCTCGGACATATCTTATTGAAAAGCAGTTAAACTAAGAGGTGGAAAAGGAGTCTATATGGGAGGAGGGCAATTTAAAGACATCTTGAAAAAGGAGGGAAAAAGAGGGTAAAGAAAAGATATGGTGGCAGAAGCTCCAGGAAGCAGGGGAAGCAAGGAGTCCGAGGACGGCAACTTGGACCTGCCAAGGACAGTCAGTTCCAGCCACTGGGGGGCATCGCAAGAAAAGGCAAAGGGGAACTTTGGGCAAGCAGGATGCAGTTACTTACCGTGTTTCTTAAATTCATGACATCAAAATCCTAGCTATTTCTGGTTTAGGAACAAATGCATATCCTATTGTTACTTTATATGCATTTATTATTATAAATAACTCCTTAATAAAATATTTTAAAAATTGAACACAGAAAAAAAATTTTTAAATTAAATCTGCCATTATTATTCCCAGACAAAATGTGGGCATCTAAATTCATTGTTATGCTTTTTTGTACAGAAACAATGAAAGGCAGTTAAGTTTCCTATGACAATGTAGCTGATCCTCAGCAAATAAGAATCACACCAACACAGGAAATATATATGTTTGAAGGAATATATGTTATTGAATATGCATGTCAAATTTATTTATAAATAATATGCACATACTACTGTACTAACAGGTTGTATACCTTATCAAATACATTCAAATTTTTATGAATAAAAATTAAAAATGTGAGTTCCAGTGTCTTTCCTTCCCTCAAAATGTTTTGATCATCTCTAGGGGATCCTATCTGGAGACCAATGACCTAGATCAAATTGGAAGTGCTTTTCTGGCTTGCTATTAGAAGATTTTTCCCCCTATTATATTCAAAATCAAACCTGGTTACCATCATATAATCAGGGGTACTTGCTTGTCTCTTTACCCCAGTACGTGCCATTCTTGGTAACCATAACAGCTGGGCCATAAAAACCCAATATTAATACATATAATAGACAGAAACACTGCTCCATTCCTGCCCGTTTTTCACTATTAATACCAGGTGTTCCATTAACTTTAATTCATTGCATGTTTTTTAAGTTAGTCAGTGAGTGAGTTCAGGTAGTGGCAGCACTACAATGTCTCTTTTTTACTTCCTATATTGTTACATACACAAGACCTATTCCAAAGTGGCCTTTCTGTAAATGATTCATGTCACTCTCTGTCACTTCAAATATATTTTATTATCATCTTGGAGAAGGACCAAAAATTTCCAACTGGTTGTTCTCCTGGAAATCTGGCCCAAGTAAATACATCTAGGCACAGAACTGGCTGGAGAGCTGTCAGCCATCTGCTTCCGGGAGCCCAGGCCCTTCCTCCCTTGCAGGCACCCAGGCTGTACAAACGCAATCCTCTTCTGATTTCTCTGCAGATGACAGACTATGTGCATCTCCTTCCCAAGAGCACTCTCCTTCCAGAATCAGCACTTGACTTGGTCTCTGCCCAGGTGAGGCCCTGGCCCCTGGAGAGTTGTGAGTGTCCTGGGTGTTCAGCTCCCAGTAGTCTTACTGCATGCCCAGCCACCAAGGCACTCAACAATGTTCTCATTAGCTGGCAGCTTCTCTCTGTGGCTCAATAAATCAGCAAGTCTGTTCAAATCTGGACTGTGTTAGATTCACTAAACCCTGTGACCTCATGGTGCCAATGTGGGCGGGAGTTTGGCATCTGGCCTGTGTGCAGTTATCCCTTCTTCCTCCCAGTAAGCTTAAAACATGACTGGACAAGGCTCATATGCTAATCAAAATTTTAATGCCGCTTTTGCAAATTATCAAGGCTGCCAAATTCTTAGGATTCTAATGTCTCTGTTTGAAAAACTTCATTTCCAATATGTACACCTGTGCTTTTGTTGTTGTTGTATTTTGTTAAAGAAAGAGAGAGGGAGACAGGGAGACAGGGAGAAAGAGAATCAATTTTATTTATTCATCTGGGTTTGTTTTTTTTTTTTTGTTTCACAGACAGTTGTGTATGTGGTGCTAGGGTTCGAATCTGGGTCCTTGCACAAGCCAGGCAAGTGCTCCAACTGCTGAGCTACCGCTCCAGCTCCTGTGCTTTTTTTTTTTTTAAGAGAGAGGGACAGTGAGAAAGAGAAAAAATCAAATTTTATTTAGCTGTTCACATGGCTTTCGTTGCTCTGACCCTTCGTTGTGTACATGGTGCTGGGGGTTCAAACGGACATACTCGCGCATGCCGGGCAAGCGCTGTAACCACTGAGCCACCACTCCAGCCTCCACACCTGTGCTTTTTTTTCTTTATTAGAAGTATATAGAGATACAATAGAGGGGAAACATTATCAAACCAACAGTAATCAATGTATATATACTTTGTTATCCAGGGGTAATGCCAAAACATGGATGACCACCTTGGGTTTCACCTGTTGCTGTTTCCCCCAGAAGAACTCTTGCATTAAATGGGTATCTCGTGGAGGAATGACATCGGCTTCTGGGATGGTTCCCCCATCTTCCCAATCTCTGGTCTCATATGAGTTCTTCGTACACCCTCCCCCCTCCCCATCACCCTCCCTACGCCTCCAAGTATCCTAGGGAGCCATCCCCCTATTACTCTGAGAGTCATTCAATTTGAAGTATTGTTAGGTTAGCCGTCTACCCTTCTGCTTCCCCATATATTCTAGCATCCACAGATGAGAGAAACCATTCG
>PVKS010033294.1:0-21824 GCA_004027875.1 Aplodontia rufa
TGAACACACACAGGAGCCATAAAAGCAACAGAACTTTTGAGAGAATTTGCCTCTGTCAGTTATAGGTCATAATAGACATAAAGATACCAGTTTACCATCGTGGTTCTGTTTATAGCTAGGGTCAATCTATCACCATTCATGTCACACTCCCACTCCCCGCCGCCACACAGTACTTATAAGACTTTCAGCAAGTAATATTTATTCTACTTAACATGTCAACTTATTTTGAAGATTAGGTGATATAACAGTGTCTGGGATATAATAAGCATCACTAAGTGTTAGTTATATTTTTCCCAGTAACTCTACAACTGTGGCAGTAGAGCCATCAGGTGTTTTGAAATAACTTGACATGATTGCAAAACCACCACCATCTTGGATAAAGTTATCTTATGTGCTTTATGCATAGTAGGTGTACAGCCTGATTATGGAAACATTTTTAGTACTTTGTTTTTTACATTAGACAAGAAGGCAGGGCTAGTTCGTAGCGTTTCAATTTAATAAGATGCTTTTTTCCCTTCTCTTCTATCCTTTCTGCCTGCATTCCCTCTAGTCCTTCAAATTCTTGTTCTTATTAATCACTACTAGTCCTGTTCTCTTAGTATGTGCATCTTTTGCATGTGTATATAAATTTGGAGATATGTGGAAAACTTAACAGATGCATTGGAAAGATTAATGAGTCATATCAATGCAAACTAGCAAAAGGAATATGTTTTGTTTATGAAGAAAGCTAAGTTATACACTAAATATAAGTGTATATTACCATAATAATGCATTTCTCCCTAGCTTTTAATCTAAGCTGCAGAATATCCATGTATATTTAATCTTTCTTCAAAGGGATCTAAGCTTATTTACATGTCCTATACATAGTGTGGTTTTAAAGACATTTTAATATTGACCACTAATTTTACACTGTCAGAATGTTTTAATGTAATTACAAAGGAATGTAGCTACAGTTGAAGCTTATTTAATCTACATTCTCTCTGTTTGACCTTTCCTGTAGGAACATATGAAACGAAATCCATACCATCTTACAAAATTCCCTTTATGAGGGAAAGAACAAAAATAACAAAAATTTTAGCAAAGAATTATTCTGTGAGCAACTTGCAATCTGAATCAGATGGCAATGAAAGACCGAGTATAACAAAGCTAAATAAATGGCTTTCTTGTTGCTCACTTTCTCAGTCCCTTTAAAATAAAATAAATAAGGCATTACAGTGAAATAAATTACTGCCAAGGAGCACAGTACCTTCTGTATGATGACTGTATTTACTTTCAAGTAATAATGCTTAGAGATAGTATGTACAAAAGTCGACATAATTATTTTCTTTATTTGACTATAGTGTCTGGATCTTAGTCAAAGGACAAAGTGCAATTGGTTTGTTTTTCAAGTTATTTCTTATCCTGGTTGCATGTCGGAAAGATCACAGTGTTACTGCTTTAATTTTGATTGTTAACATAAAATTGGAATCCAAAGTAAAGGAAAATTGTGAAAATTAACTTGTTACAAATATAAGAGAACAAAGCATGGGCATTATGATAATGTAATCATTGAGAATCTGTGAACTAAGATGTATTTTTAAAGACACAAAGTTAATGCTTTCCTTTGAAATCTTTATGTAAAAATTGAAAACACAACTTTAATAGAAGACAGACACAGGTAGTATATGAAGAATTACAGCTTGGGAAATTAATAAAAACAGTATCTAAAACAGTATTAGTAAGATATGAAACTCATTCATTAATGGTCTCTATGATAATATATCACTGAAAATGTTGCATGAAGGACAGTCTTTGATAGGATTATGTACAGTATAATAGCAAGTTCCTGGAATTAAAATTCACTGAGAAGATACATCTTGTGAACTGAAGGGTAAGAAGATAATAATGGTAACATTAATAATAGTAAATAACAAGACTAAAATGATTCACATAAATAGAATTTCCATCAGCAACCATTATTGTAATTATGAGAATGATAAGCTAGTAATCTGTAGAAAATAGCTAATCTTTATTGATTCACTGTTTAATTTCTTTTATTTTAAAAGCTTTATAACTGCTGTCAATAACAATAATGTGTAGAGCAGGAAAAAGTTATACCAAGAAAGAATAGAGAAAGAATGTACTGCATTGTGCAACCTACAGCATTTCTAAAGAATCCTTTTAAAAATACATTTATATTCTATTGTTAAGGAAAAAGAAAAAATGCATTCAAAAGATTCCCCCCTTAAAATGATCATTGTGGAATTTTATTCTAACACAATTTACAGGGGTTCTGGAGACAAAGTAGGAAAATGTAGCAATCCAGGCTCTGGGTCTTTAATCACACTGAGTTGAGGATTGTTCTTCATTGGTAACACCTGGGAGAAAAAGACAGGCCATCAGCAGGTTGACCCTACAGCAGCCCTAAGGGCAGTTCTACTGCCACCAGCAAAGCTAACAGTTAGCCAAGGCGCAGCTAATAGCAAAGCAGCAAACTCACTTCCTGATGGTTGAAATGAATTCTTTGTTTTGCTCTTGGGTTTTGGCAACCAAGCCCCATCCAGGGAACAAAGGTCAAGTTTATTTTAAGGTCAATGAAAGATGAGAATGTGAGCTGATGAGTCACTGAGGCACTCCATCGATGGCATTGGTAACAGGAGAAAATGCCAGGAGACAGTTTTAAACTTCTCTGCAATTGATACAAAATTCCAGATTTACAGAGATCAGGTGTAATTACAGAAGGAAAAAGATCAAGTTTTTATCTCTCTTTGCAATTAGTTGCCAGTTAAAATATAGAGATATTGATCAACTAAATTTCTATATGAATGCTTTTGACAATCTGTTAATTATTACAACTTGCAAATTCTTTTTTAAGACTCAATTAAATTTGTTCCCTAATTTCATCTCCCACCATCCTGTGCATCTCATTCTGTACTTCAGACAACTCTGGGCCCTGTAATCAAAACATAGGAGTGGTGTTGGAAAGTTTTCACAGCTCTAATATCAGCTTGAAACATGAAAAATGTTTAGTTCTGTGCATTCATTTCACTGTAGAATTTCTGGTTTCAGTCATTGTACAAGACTCATTGCTCTACCTCCCAATCTCCTTGCTCCTCTATTCCAAGTGTGTATTCACCACAACAGAAATTGAATACACAGCTCCATATTCTTATCCTTATCCATTTTCTTCATCTCTCCAGAATTGATGTGCCTCTCAAACTTACTCTTCCAGAAACTTCTCTGATTCCTGTAAACCCTATTCTAGTGTTCAAAATCTCTTTCATATCATCAAAGTTTTTGTAAACATTGTTAATTTTTTTTGTCATAAAAATATGGTTTCTTTCAGGAATCATCATAATCTTCATAACTTGCCTCCTTCAGTAGCAAATTTTCCTAGACTTCTAGACTGATGAGTTAAGAGAGGCGAATTATTGTCATTGGTCACCACTGTGATTTTGAAACAAATAATTGTTCCATTGCTATGGGTCCATGTTTCTTGTTCTGTGAAGTTCACTACAATTTCTCCTATCAATCATTTCCCTTCCTTGCTGCCATAACACACCATCCATCCAGGTTCTCTCCCTAAAGACATTACTTGTTGACATTAGTAGGATATCTTTATCCACAAATTAGGCAACTGGTTGTTTAAAAAATTTTATTAAGGAGTTGAGTTATTGTACATATATGCATATAAAGTAACAATATGTTTTTTTTTAGAGAGAGAGAAGGACAGTGAGAGAGAGACAGACAGAGAGAATCAATTTTTATTGAGTTTTTCACATGGCTTTCATTGCTCTGACACTTAGTTGTGTACATGGGTCCTTGGGTTTGAACTGTGTCCTTGCACATGCCGAGCAAGTGCCATAACCCCCGAGCCACACTCCAGTCTGGCATATGTTCTTAAAACAGAATTACCCCCACATCACCGACACCCCACTTTCTTGATTATTCTATATTTACCCCTATAAGTAGTATAAATGCTTAGATTGTGGATTTTCCAGAATTAAATGATTGCATGAGTATTATTGGATTCTCAGGTGTTAAAGAGTTTGCAACATTGTTTATTATGTCCCAGGATCCCAACCTATTCTGCCTCTCTCTCCTCTCCCCCTCTTGCCCCCTCCTCTTCCCCCTCCACATATCTATGGTTGTTCTAGATTTTGTGTTGCTATAGGCAACTGTGTTTTTGAGGTCAGTTTTGCAAGAGCTATCTATCCTTGCACAGTATGGAAGCTAAAGAAGTTGAGGAAGATGGAGTTCAGTACATAACAAAATGTTACACTTAAAGAATGTTTATCTCTTGTCATCAGTTTACCTCTGGATTCAAATCTATGATAATAACTCATACCAGTCATTCGGTTAACCAATTTAATTAATCTTATGCTATGTGTCTGTTAGTTATACGTGGGGCAATTTCAAAAGGGTGTGTTTGTACACCCCAGTAAATATGTGCATGGGATACAACTGTATCCCCCAAAGTGGGGACAGTCCTATTCTTCTAGAAGGGATGGCAGAGAAACTTACAGAGATGATGTTGGAAACAAGACTTAGAGACTATAATAATGCCAAGCAGTAAAGAATGAGATGACCTTTCAAAAACAGGAAACCGTGCAATTTGTAGGAGAAAGAAGCAAGAGACTGTGGCAAGATTCTCTTGGTTTCCTGCAACACTCTTCTTTCAGCTCTGCTCAGATGCAGATCTGTTCTTCACATGTTTCAACTGTGTCCCATCAAAATCACAAAGTCAGATGCAGCTTTCAAAAAAAAAAAAAAAAAACGAGGAGTTGGGGGAATACCACAGAAGAAAGGCTGTCTCATAAATCTGAAGTTACACAGCATATTTCATTTTCCTTTTATCTTCTTGGTAATGTCTCTAATCTCTGTTCCCTGGGGACTGGGTCAAGACTTTGTCACTTCTTCCGGTCCTGCAATTGTCTCCTCTCTGGTTTCCCTGACTCCATTCTTCTCCTTCTCCATTTTATTCTTCCTTTTCATTCTTAAAAACACAAATTTATACCTGTCATTCTTTAAATTTTTCAATGGCCACCAATTACAGGATAAAATGTTCCTGGCATTTGCTCTTAGTCTCATTTCTTCTCACTCTCTCTACCCTTTGCAATATTATTCCACCCATGCCGACACAGCTGCAGTTCCCCAAATAGAACATTCTGGTCCACAGTTCTGTGCCCTTGCGTGTACTGCTCTTTTAACTTGGAATGACCTCCTCACCTTACGTTGTGATATGGGAAACTACTATTGAGTCTTGGAAACCCAGGTGACTACTCTCCCGTGGTATTTTCCCTGCACACTGTTAGTGTGTAGAATTTACAAGCTAAAACAACTTAGCTGTACATTCTCCATGCTTTTTCTATGCCTTATACATGCAATTAAATAGTTTTCATATCATGTTATAATTTTTTCTTAGCGATCTGTTTTCCTTCAGACTATGAGCTTCATGAAAGCAGAAGCTAGCGTGTGAGGGTGTGTGTGTGCATGTGTGTGTGAATGTGTGAGCATGTGTGTGTGTGTGTGTGTGTACATATCTATCTACCCTCATGGTTTAGCACTGTGCTGACCTATAGGAAGCACCTAATGTTGAAATTAATTGACTTGTATAGAATAAAAGAAGGACTAGGGACCTCTAAGGAAAGCTGGGACAGGCTCATTTTGCAGAAAGCTACTGTTGGATAGCGTCACAGCTCAGCAGCCATACATCTTTCTACACTACCTAAAAGACTGCAAAGGTGCCAAAGCTTTTGGTAAGTATCAGGAAACGTAAACACAAGAAAAAGTCTCCAAATAATACGGAATTTAGAATCAACATAAACCTCCTCTGAGAACACTCTTCTTCCCTCAAAGGTGCAGCACAGCTCTGGCACCTAACTCTACCAGACTAGTTATAAGGAAGACCTCATGGTGGTGCTTGTGTGGTACATATTTTTTCACATCCTGTTTTTACTGGAGTATTACGTTTTACCAAAGTTATTAATAATATTTAAGGTAATGAAATTTATATATTTTGCTGCTAAATACTTCAAAGTATAGATAAGATTATTCTGAATTAAATGCAGTGAAAGTTTCTAGGGACCCTGAATGGCAGCTGTGGGTTGAGATATTGCACACCACTTTCTTGCAGGGATATGGAATCCTGTTCCTGCTTCCTCACAGGGGATATAGACTGAATGTGTGGATCTGATTTCTTTGAAGGGAAGATATTGACCAAATTAGCTTACAAACCTGACTTTCATATCCTTCTGATAATAACCAAATATCATCTTTCCTTTCCCATTTTTCCACTCACGTGCCACCTGGTGATATTCATTAGATGGGGTCACTGATATTGGTCTATACGTCCTAAAGTGTGAGTGTGTGTGAGTGTTTCTGTGTGTGTGTAAATGAGTGTTTTCTTACTTTTCTCAGTAACACATGAATAAAGTCATGTAGAGAATAAGTTAAGAATATTTAAAACAGGAAGAGAAGCATATAAAAAGGAGAATAGATACAGAATAAAAATACATACAAATAGAAGGGACTATGAATACTTAAGAAAGAATGATACACTGTAAATGGGGCACCCAATTTTTGAAAAAATAATGCTCTAAAATTTGGCTGTTCAGACTATTGTTAATTATATAATTTAAATACAAAATTTAACTACTGAAATTTAAACTATTCCTTTATCTATATTTTATATCTGTTGTTGATTTCCTGTAAGAACAAAATGATTTTACAGTTATTTGATTGCTCTACACTTTAGTCTGGGTGCTTTGAATAAAATGTAATATAGTACAGATGTCAACTCAGGAACTAAATAGCACATATTTCTAAAGAACCATAAAAAATATTAACACTATAGAAACAATGGCTCTGTAATTACTTTTTGCTGTGGAATGAGGTTAGGCATTTATCCTTATAGAGTCTTAATACACTTAAAGTCAGATCTGCCCCTGTGGTCCTTTTCCCTTTGTTGATAAATGCATTGTGCAGGTACCCTGTATGGCCACTACAGTATTTGAGGTCATCCTATACTGTTAGCACAAATGGTGTGAACAATAGTTTATATGCCACTTAACTCCTTGGGAGTAACGGTTAACCTTGCTAGAAAGGACAGATCAGTCATGTATAGTTATTAAGACCTAGAAGGTTTTTAAATGCTCTAAAATACTTTTGTATAACCACAGTATATGTCTGTAGGAGCCTTTGTAAGCAGGAAAGCAAAGGAAGGAGAATTCACCTTCAGAATTGTCACAAAATATATACATGAAATAGGTGATGAAATTTCTCAAAGATCCGTTTCATTAATGACACCTACACTGCAGAGGTGGCAAACATTTTCCCTTTTAGAAATAGACTTTCTAAAAATATGTTAATGAATTAAGAATAAAGACTTTGCAGACGTAAAAAAGCTTTTGAAAATTCTCAGCTTGCTAAAAGGAATTCAATCTGATCATTCTGTTTAAAGATTTCAGAATCATCTTATTATGTTTTAAGCAGCTGCTTTTGCTATGAAATGGAGGGTACTTATTAAATTTACTCCAACTCGTTACCAGATTTCATTTAAAATTAACTTTCAAACACTGCCCTTAGTCACTATGTATTTTTAATCTCAAGGGTCATCTGATGACGATAGTCTCAAAAGGCAGCAGCTGAGAATATATAAGGAGAACCTCAAGTTTTCTCCTACCTCTGTGATACCATAAGGAGGTTGTCTCCTTATTGCTGGCAAGGAAAGGGTTTGGAGGAAAACAATTAAGAATTTATGTTTTTTATATTGAACAGTGCTATATTTCATGCTTTTTCTGAAATAAATTAAAATTTCCTGATAATAATATAGGGCCACTGAAGATATTTTAAAAATATTGTGTGGAAAAGCACAAGATGAGCAACATTTAAAAAAAAAAGATCAAGACAGAAGAGGAAAAGCTAGAAAAACCTTTGTTTCATAAAGCCTCAGTAAAACACTTGTGCTATGGGGTTTGTGTGTGTGTGTGTTTCATTAAACTGTTAACAAGAGAAAGTGCATTTACATGGCTTTATCCAATAGTAGAAAAAGAAATCAGTTTACCACCATTGCTATTTAAACATCTTCTAACTGGCAAAATTAAACCATGTCTTTTTATTTATTTATTGCACTTGTAAAAAGATTAATGGGGATGAGATTCCTTGAGGCTTTTACATATAACCCCTACACAAAGAACAAAATTATACAGTTTGGCAAATGAACTAAATTAGCTACATTTATTTAAATAATCGCTATAGAGGAAACAATAAATCAACAACATTTTGCACAAAAACGTGTTTACAGAGTGTCTTGTAATTTGTTTTATCAAGGACACAGACTTTTTGCTCTTAGCTAATCTTGCATCTAACAGTCTATTATCACATCAACCATTAATGAGTATTTGCAGTAGAAATTTAACGGAAGCTTTGGAACAGAAAAGTAAGAGCAACTTCCACCTTTGTGGTGGGCACAGTTACTGAGATACATTCTTCTAATAAACATGTTGTCAAAGGTTCCTAATAACTTCAGAGACCATCGAAATGAAATGGTGAAGCTTTGTTAAATAAGGAAAAGAGATCATTTCAGTGGTCATAATTGTGCAATTATCTCAGCTTCTCTATATTTCAAAGGACTCTGTCCATATCTGAGTCTTTATCAGAAGTAAGTGAGTAGGGGGAGCTCTAATGCTGAACCTGTGATATATTCATAAATCAGGACTTTCAGAGCCTGTCACCGGCACCATAATGAGGGTCATTATTCAGGCAGAGTGTCAAAACTACTATCAAAGGACCTTCTCAGAATTACAATCATTCTGTTTCTTGTTAAATAAGCAATGTAGTACACAAAAATGGCAAACAAGAAGCAGGTCAATTTGATACAGTGTGAGGGCACAGAGATCTCTAGAGTAATTTACCCTCTGGGAATTCTGATAGCTGGTGAGATGAATTATACACACCCTCAAAAAAAAAAACAAGAGATTAATGGTAATAAAGCCTCTAGAACATTTTCACCAAAAGCCCTACCAATTGCTCAAGCTTAGAAACAAAGCTGTAAAAGAAGTTCTTAGTTTTCATGATATACCTGAAACACCTCAAGAGGATACGAGGCATCATCTTAGAAAACTGTCAGTTATCTGTTCACCAATAAAGATTATGAATTTGGTGAATATAGTTGTTGGTCATTAAAAAAGGCAAAATATTAAAACTAGAAAACTGCCACTCGTTTCATCTTAACACATTGCCATATCCACAAGGTTCTTGTAGATCACACATACACAAGCATGTATCCATGTTCCCTGTAGGTAAACATAAAACCCCAAACTCTGCACAGTGATATGGGAAGGAATTTCCTGAAGTTCATATTTCTCTGGTAAACACAGCGATGTAGCTAAAGACAGATACAAAAAGTGGGCTTATAAATGCTTTCGTACTTTGTGTACTAAAAAGGCAGACAGCAGTCCTAAGAAATATATGGATATTAACAATGTAAGTATGTCTTTCCTCGATTGGCAGGTGAAATTACATCCCGTGGGTTTTTACACCCTTATTAGTAAATATTTCAGCACAAAAGCCATGCACATCATCAATTAGAACATCTATAAAAATATGAGTCTATATGGATAAGAGTTTGGGAAAATTTTATCTACTTATTGAGGGCAGAAATTTATATAATTTTTATGGAGGATAATTTGACAATGTGAATACAATGCCTTAAAATATTAATTCAAATTAGAATTCAAACTTTTGCTCACAGAAAATCTTTTGCAGAATATAATTATATACAAATATAAGAATCAGAAATATAAATATCTCAAAACAAAAGATTATCTAAACCTGACATATTAGAGCCAAATTAAGAAATAATATATATGCATTGAAAAGACACTATAGAAAAATACTTAAAATTATCACCCTATGTTCAATAAACTTTGCTAAGCAAACAAAGAAATTTGAAAATAAAATTAAGGTTTGATGATAATGATGATAATTTTATAATGTATACGGTAGTTTTATTTCTCCTTTTTTATTTTTGTGTATATTTCAAATTTTATATAATCAATAAGCATTACTTTGGCAATAGGTAAATATTATAAGTATGTTTTAAGTATTTGTATGATAGAGACATACTCGTTTATTTTTTTTCAAATCATCTTTTATATCAGTGCATTAAAGTTGTACATAATGATGGGATTTGTTGTTATGTATTCAAACATGCACACAATATAAAAATATAATTTGGCCAATACCCACCCACCCTTTCCAGCACTCCCCTCTCCCTCCTCCAGTGCCCTGGTCCCTTACTTCTGCTGCTTGCCTTTTGAAATTGATTGTGTGGGAATTACTTGATTTCCTAGGTGTCCAATATTTATTTTTCCCTTTCCCCCTTAACCCTCCTTTTATCCCCTACTGTCCTTTCTTGTTTCTACCCTTCTGCTTTCTCTCCCTTTAGTTCTTCTATTAATGTGGAGACATACTCATTTTAAAAGAAAGTTTTGAAAGCTAAACAGTACAATATGAAAAAAGCATCTGACTAAGTAGAAACTTTTTTCTATCATAAGTAAAGAATTCCTTTTTACAGCTTTTCCAATTTGATGGACATTTATCATTAGGAGGAAATAGTTACATTTAACCAGTTTTCCATAGTCAGTATTGCTTGCAATCTATGGATCTTCAGGAAGTGTGACTTTGTAGTGAAAAATCTTTGCTTGATGTAAACAATTTATAACAAGATTTATATTTATATTATATATTCTTAGAAAAATTTATTTCGTAAAGGAGGGAAAGTGAAATCTTTGAAACCCTTGAAAAATCATTTTAATTTTCATGTTTTATTTGTCTCCCTCTACATTTGTTTTTGTGTTTAAATGCAGAAACTGCTAAGAAAAGCAAAGAAATAAATCTAAGGAAAATTTTAGTTGTTTTTAAAGTCTCCATTTTTTTATTCCGTTTATTGGCTACAAAATGGGATTAAGTATAATCAGATTGTGGATTGTATAGAAGAGGGCAGAGCTTAGTCTTAATAATGAGTGTGTCATTTAAAAAACGGTTTAACCCCTTAGGCTGGTTTATTAACCAAAAATAAAATTCAGAAGTAATTAAAGTCTTCATCTATAAGATACAGAGGTATTTCAAGAAACTTTAATAGCCTTCAGGGAGGGAGGGATGCATAAAGGTTGCTGAATAGATACTAATTTATACTTAGATAGGAGCAGGCAGCTCTGGAGTTCACAGTAGGGTGACAACGGATGACAGTTATGTACTGTGCATCTCCAAAATCCAGCAGAAAGGATTTGGAATGTCATCATATGAAAAGTAGTAAATATTTGTGGAGATAGGTATTTTTACCCTAATTTAAATATTGCACATTATGTACACTTATCAAAGCATCACTTGTTATCCCATTAATATATATAAATTTTTATGTTTTATGCATCACTTTAAAGTTTTTTTTTTTAAATAAAATAACCTTTGAGGCAAGAACTAGTAGCACTGATTTCAAAACAACAGGGATTTCTAGACTAGACAAACTAGGTTCAAAGTAGGTTCAAATGCTGGTTTTACCATTTATTATCCTTGCAGTCTTTTTTTTTTTTTTTAAGAAGGAGGGGACAGTGAGAGAGTGAGAGAGAAAAAGAGAGAAGCAATGTTTATTTAGTTTTTCAAGTAACCTTCATTACTCAGACACTTCATTGTGTTTGTGGTGCTGGAGTTTGAACTCGAGTACTTGTGCATGCCAGGCAAGTACCCTAACTTCCAAGCCACCGCTCCAGCCCTGATCCCTGTAGTCTTGAAGGACTGGATTTCCTACATTTTTTCTTGCATAAAATGGAGATAATGTTATTCTTTCTTACTCATTTGCATGTGAGCGTGCTTACAGGCACACAAGTACCCAACATCTGTTTTCCCTGAAATTTCAGGTTTTATTTAGAACATACATTCACGATTACATGAAGTGCTGTGATTTAACTAAGACTTGAAGCATAGCTGTTAAAGAGAAAAGCCATGGGGCCAGAGCAGTTGTTCAGTGGTCACAGTGCTTGTATGACATGCACAAGGACCTGGGTTCAAACCCCAGCACCACATATACAACTTAGTGTCAGAAAAACAAGACCCAGATGAAAAAATAAAGTTGATCCTTTCTTTCTCTCTGTCCTTATATCCTTCTCTCTTAAAAAAAAAATACGAATGATCACTTCTCATTTCATTTTTGACCGATGTTCTCTAGCTATTCAAAAGAACAATACGGGGCTGGAGCGGTGGCTTGGCAGTTAGGGTGCTTGCCCCACATGTGCAAG
Source organism: Aplodontia rufa (assembly GCA_004027875.1). NCBI lineage: Eukaryota > Metazoa > Chordata > Mammalia > Rodentia > Aplodontiidae > Aplodontia > Aplodontia rufa. The sequence continues at coordinate 12,276 of PVKS010033294.1, forward strand.
TACACGGGTTGGAACCCTAGCACCCACGGACACAACTAAGTGTCAGAGCAATGAAAGCCATGTGAAAAACTCAATAAAAATTGATTCTCTCTGTATGTCTCTCACTGTCCTCTCTTAAAAAAAAAAGAACAATAGGCAGTTGATGTCTATTGTAAAAATCAAATAATCCTTAAGATCTTAAATAACAAGGCCACAGACTTAAGATTTACCAAATGTTTGTAGCAACCATCTCTAAGCAAAGACAAAGCCAAACAATTGATCAAGATTTCATTTCTACTCAAGTTTTCCTGTGAGGATTTGGAAGAACATTGCTGCATCGTTTAAAACCTCTCTGTCAAACTGAATATTCTGTGACAATAAAACCTACCTTGTCCAGACTTACTCTTTAAGTAAATTGGTATCAATGAAATAATCAAAAGCAAACCAATTATGTTCTGGTATGTTTTATCCATGTGTTTGGATTTAAGTGTCTATTAAATGGTGTTTGCATATGAAGAAATGCTCTATCATATGCAGAGGTATTCAATTATTTAGATTTTACATTTGAATAATCTGTGCAATGAAAGGACTACCCTTGTAATGTAGGACAATTACATTTTCTTTCGTAGTTTACAGATTATTAAACTAATATCAATTCGACCCACAATACCAGTTACTGGATTCTAACCTTTGCCTTGGAGACTTAGCTACTTTAAGGGTCTGGTTTCTACCCTAACAATTAGCAACCTGTGTCAATCATTTCAAATTATACCAAATTATGCAAATTGGTTTTGGGAAAAGGGTTGTAGAAGGAGAGACCACAAAAATTTAATTTTAATAAAGACCATAGGTGAGGTATGTAGTTGCCGGCTGCAGATTGAAGACTCCCAGCTGTCCGTGGTTAATAAGCAGTCTCCTGTTGCAAAGCACTCTTCCTCACCCAGGCAGGTCAGCACAAGGTTCAGCGTGCACCTCTTGCATGCAGGCATGTCGATTCCACCTAAATTGTGCATTGGGAAAGGCAACTGCCATTCCCTTTATTAGAATGTCTTTATTTAATTTGCCTGAAAAGGGTATTATTAGGTCATTAAAACAGATGTTCATCGTGATGTGATGTATAGAGTTTAATAAGTACAACTAAGTCTACCTGCACAGACTTGAAGTTTCATAGATTATTTAATGAGGTAATCCTTTCCCCCTCACTTCACTGTGCTGTTTAATTTTTTAATTACAAAAGTAAGACCCAGTTACTGTAACAAAACAAACAAAATGCTTCTCTCTCCAATCTTCACTACCATTCACTTGGGTAGGATTTCGTTTCTACGCTTGTAAGTACAGGCATACTTTTAAGTATCTATGCTTTATGGAATAGGACTAAAGAACTTAAGAGAACATGAGCTGGCTGTAGATATGACAAAACAATGACTTGATTTCCCTGGTGTAATCTACTTGAAAATTTTTCCTTAATACTCTATTTTCATATGACTGGTCTTCATCTCTTGTTTGTAATTTTCTACCTGACCACAGAATGAATTTGAGGTGGGGATTCTTAATGTTTAACAGTCTTTGTTTTAACAGATAAATAGAGGGTCAGAGAGATTAAGTAGATACTCAAGATCCCACAGTAAGTTGATGGCAGACAGGGAAATAGGACCTATTTATTTTCTTCTTGTTTAGTGCATTTTTTTCTCCAACATCAACCAATTCTCAAGTCCTGAATAGACAAACTGGATTCTTCATATGAAATGAGTCAAATTTTAGAAGTTCTTACATTAATCCAAAATGTGTTTAAATTTTAATGTAGATGAATGAAGGAACATACTTTTTCCTTCTAATAAGATCTGAGTCTCCTTAGATCACAGACCTTATGTGTTCATTTTCATATGTCCAGGCTTGATGGTCATTTGCATGTGTCAACATAGCCAAGCCAAAGAACACAGTTATTCAATCAAATCTGAATTTATATGTCACTATGAAGAATTTTGTATCATTTACAATCAGGTAACTTTATGTAAAACAGACTATCTTAGATAATCTGGGTGCACCTGATTTAATCACTGAAAGAGTTGAGCAGTGGAACTAAAGAAGTTGCTATTATGGTTTGGATATGAGGTGTTCCACTTGCAGCTTAAGTGTGAGACGTGCAGGAATATTCAGAGACGAGATGATCAGGTTATGTAAGCTATAACCTACTCAGCGGATCAGACTCTCTGATGGATTAATAATTTGGATGTATTAGCAGGTTGCATCTGCAGCAAGTAGGGCATGACCGGAGGAAGTAGGTCACTGAGGAATGGCCCTTTGGGGTCTATTTTATCCCTGGCGCCTTACACTCAAGCTCTCTCTGCTTCTTTGCACACATGTGGGGAGAAGTACTCCTGGACCATGCTATCCCACCAGATGTGCTGCCTCCTCTTGGGCCCACAGCAGTGGAGCCAGCCTGCCATGGACTTAAACTCTGAAAATCATGATTCAGAATAAACTTTTCCTTCTCTGAGTTGTTCTTGTCAGGTATACTGGTCACAACAAGCAAAGCTGAAAAAGAGCTGTCCCCTAGACTGCAGTATAAGTTCCTATCTAAGAACTTCAGTCTCCTCTTCCGGAGAGTCTTTGCAAAAGATGGGCTTGCTTAGGCCAGCCCCCTTTATATAAATCAATAGTACTATCTATTATATAATACCATATATAATATATATAATACTACAAAAATGAGCAAATGTTTTATGTTTTCTAAATTGATGGATATATGTGACTATTTCATTACCAATCTACATATTTTGATTTAAAGTATTATTACTTACAAAACATTTGTTAGTTTCCTCATACATTTAAATGCATTAATATTGATAAACAAGACTCCTTCATGGCATAGGATTTGAATGCCTATTTTACTTCTCTTCTTAGGAAATTTACTTCATTTTCTCTCATGAGTAAAGTGGACTACCTTTCTTTGTTTCAGAAATACACAGAGAACACTCCTAAAAGTAACATTTGTAGAAAAGTCTGCACATTTCTATGATCTGCTCTCAGTTGCTGAAAAAGAAACTGGTTAAATCTCCCTAGACCATTATGAATCCCTTGTTTTAAATCTCTAGTGTTGTAAATAATGAAATAGCAATACCCTTGGAGCATTGTATTGACTGGTATCTCTTTGAAGTAAAAACTTGGCATATAAGTTACTAACATCCTGTTCTTACACTAATTAAAATTCTTTATATATTTTTTGATAGGATAGTGATGTTCAAAATTTTTCCTAGTGACAATACAATTACTTAACTTTATAAATGATCAGTATCACTTAGGAGTAATGACATTAACCATTACTGCAAGTAAACAAATAAACAAAAAACCCTCCTTCATGGCTGACAGGAGAATAAGTATAGATTGAATCTGAGACTTTTCATTCAGTTGATTAAATAGTTTTCCAAAGGGATTCTGGAATCATATTGGTTTTGATTTATAAAATATATGCTTCTATATAAACCCTTTCTTCTACTCATGTAGGAAAAAAAAACACGGCAAATAAAAATACTAGCTGCACAATCAAGTCTTTGACACTAGAATGATTTGCATTCCTAGTGAATGCTGACTGCATACCACAGTCAGATAATGGCAGGGAGACAGGTGTGCTGTATATTACTCCGATTCATAATGCATGTAACAGGAGGTGCACTTGTGCACATCAGACCGTATAACACTGTTTATCAGAAATGTTCTGGGACAGCAAAACATTTAGGTAAACAAGGTTTTGTGTAATCAAGGGAGTTTCAGGGTAATTGATTCATGTCTGGAGACATAACCTCTATGTGGATTGGAAGTAGCTTTGAATAGAGGATTTGGGATCTGTGCAGCTTTAAACACATTCACACAGGATTCCCAAATTTCATTAGCAATATTAATATGTATGTTGGTTTGCATTTTAAACATATCAAAATAACTTATTTGGAATCCTTCAGGTAGTCTCCAACATGGTGAGAAAGTTAAAATACAAACATGTTTGAATAAGCAGTGATTTTCCTATATAATTTATGTTGAGGTTGATCCTGGCCACAGAGAGAATCTACCAGTAAGCGGGAGTTAGAGTTCTTCGGTTGGTTCCCCAAACTCATGCATTAGTCTTCACATATTAAAAATTGCTCTATGCAACATAACCTTTACACTTAATTACTCATTGTGAACTTCAGTTTTTCCTGTGGTCTAGAGTCTAGATGAAACTTCATGGATGCTAATGTATGCCTGTTGACTGTTCCTCTGCCTGACCACTTCAGGGCTTTTGTTCTTCACTGTGCTTCACAATCTATAACTCCAGTCTAATCATGAGAAAACATCAGACCAATCAAACTGAGGAACAATCTATGAAGCACCTGACAAGTTCTCTTCACAAGTGTCTGTGTCATGGGAACAACAAAAAGAAAAGAAAGAAAGAAACAAAGGAAACATGATGATCAAATCTTGGGGAATGAGATCTGGGAACAGTGTTCTGCAGGAAAAAATGGTAAAATTTTAATAAAACTTTTAATATACTGAAGGATATTATACCAGTGTTAACGTCTTAGTTTTGACAAATAAACAAAATTTACATAAGATACTATATTAGAAGAAGCTACTGTCTTTAGTTTCTTCACTTGTAAATCTCAAGTTATTTCAAGATTAAAGTTTATTTAAAAAAGCTTGATATAATAAAAATTATTCAGAAAAATTGCATAAAAATGAACAAATCACTACAGATACTATAGAGACACAAGAAAATATTAACAATAGACATTAATAAAAATAGAGTTTCTATAAATTAATAAGAGTAAGGCTAACAATCCAGTACAAAATTAGACCAAGTACATGAACTTGAAAACAAATACACAGGGAGAAATACCTATAACCAATGTTTCTACGAGAAGGTCCTCAACGATCAGGGATATGCAAATCAAAATAAAAAATAAAATCAGATTGACAAAAAAAGTAAAAGAAATTTCAGTAATTAAGATTTGAAGACATGGAAATTTTCCAGCTGGAGGAAAGGAAATTGTTGCAATATTGTTATGGTTTAGACATGTGGTGGTGGTGTTCCCCAAAAGCTCATTTGTGAGACAATGCAGGAAGGTTTAGAGGTGAAATGATTGGGTTCTGAGAATCTTTTTTTTTTTTTAAAGAGAGAAGGACAGACAGTGTGAGAGAGAGAGAGAGAGAGAGAGAGAGAACCAACTTCCATTGAGTTTTTCACATGACCCTTGTTGCTCTGACACTTAGTTGTGTACGTGGGTTTCTGGGGTTTGAACCCGTGTACTTGCGCATGCCGGACAAGAGCCGCAACCACCGAGCCATCGCTCCAGCCCCATGGGTTCTGAAAATCTTAACCCAATCAGTGAATTAATCCCATGATAGAGATTAACTGAGTGGAAATTGTAAGTTGGTATTGTATGGTTATTGGGGACGTTGGTTTGGGGTATACACTTCTGAACTGAGCTTAGTCTCTCTCTGCTATTGCCACATTCCCAGCTGCTTTCTTCCTCCATACCTTTCCACCATGATGTTGCCTCACCTTGAGCCTGAGAAATGGAATCAGTCATCTAGGGACTGAGACCTCTGAAACCATGAGCCCTAACTAATCCTTCCATCCTCTAAGCTATTATCAGGTATTTTAGTCACTTATACATAACCTGAACAAAAATAACATTCTAGAGAAATTTTCTCACTCATGCACACAGATGCATGGACGCTAAGTGTAAATTTGCTTCAGCAAACTGCAAACAGTCTAAACATCCATAAAAGGTGACATATTACTCAGAAAATTGAAAACAATCTAAATGTCTATAAAAAGGGAATTTAAAAGAAATGAGTACATGAGTGTACAAAATACCATGCAACTCTTAAAATTAGGGATGAGACAGATCATGGATAGATAAATAGGTAGGCTTCTGTGTTTGATGTCCCTTAATGCAATTATTCCAAAATATAAGCAACAAATAAGAAGAATGAGTGATACAAATAAAGAATTTATTTTCTGATCTATTACTTGGCCAGTATTTATATATTCAGAAAATGAGCGAGATAAAAAGTATTGTTCTAAGTTGATAAATACTGGGATAGATTGTTAAACAGTAATAAATAGCTAATATATTCAATCTATACATGAATAATATCATATTTTTATTTACATAGATACTGTAGTATGTTTTTATGTTCCTCATTTCCCAGATTTTCAAGGCGACACTTGTTTATTAATCAAATTATAGCATACAATTTTATTCCCTAGCTCCAGACAGAAACACCATGTTATTTATTTTATTGGAAACTCATTAAATGTAAAAATTAAGAAAGGTTTCCAATCTTGTTTTAGTCAGTTTTTTCACTGCTAAGACCAAAAGACTTGACAAGAACAATTTTAGAAAAGGAAAAGTTTCTTTGGGCTCATGATTTCAGAGGTATCAATCCACAGACAGCCAACTCTGTTGCGCTTGCCTGAAGTGAGGCAAAACATCATGGTAGAAAGATGTCCAGAAGGAAAGCAGTTCAGGACATAATAATCAGGAAGCAGAAAGAGATTAAGCTCCTCTCACTAGGGACAAAATGTATACCCCAAAGCTACTCCCCCAGGGACCTACGTTCTTCAGCCACACCTTTCCATTCAAGTCAATTAATGCACTGATTAGGTTAAGGCTCTCATAACCCAGTCATTTCACCTCTAAATTTTCTTATATAGTCTCACACATGAACTTCTGGGGGACATCTCCTTTGTAAACAAAACGTCCACCATATTGAATATTCTTAAGAAGAATAAGATTCAGATGAAGCACTGATTAAGAACTCTGCACACTTCTAATTTGATTATGCATGGACAACTGAAAACAAAGCAGAGCTCAGGTTTGTCACAGTACTAAAGAAAATGCATTAGCACAGAGAGAGATAAGAGGGATTAAGAACAGAATTGGTTCTTCGGTAAGGGACCTGAACTGACAAAACCCTTTTACATGGGAAATTATGAACATAGGACCGTGGAACAAGAATCTACATAATAGTTTACAGAAGTCCCTAGAATTTCCAGATGAGTTCAATGGTAAAGACCTCTACAAAGCCAGTCCACAAAGATGGGTCATTTCTTCAAATGCACAAATTATAGGAAAAGAAAAGAAAATAAGGTGGCATACAAAGAAACAGGAAAACATGGCCCAACCAAATCTGCCAAGAAAATTTCCAGAAGTGTATCCCAAGAAATAAAGTTTTATAAATCACCTGGAAAAGGCTACAAAATAATCTTCTAAAGGAAACTAGGTTGTCTGAATGATTTTTTGCATATGATGTAAAAAGCATAAAAAAAAGCAAAAATAGACAAATGGAAATACATCACACCAGAAAATCTCTACACAGCAAAGTAAACAATCAGGCAGAAATAATGTATAGAATGGGAGAAAATATTTGCAGTCAATACGTCTGAAAAAGTGTAATATTTGGAAGATGTAAAGAATTCCAATAACATAATATCTCTCCATGGATATTTAGGTTGTCTTCTGGATACCAAGAACGATGCTGCTATGAATATGGGTGCGCTAATATCTCTTCAAGAAAATATGGTATATATATATTGCAAAATTATTTAATTTTAAAAAATAAGGAAATCTTAATATATGCCCCAACATTAAAAACATTATACTAGATAAAATAAGCCAGTTGCAAAATGAAATATTGTATAATTCCACTTACAGAAGAGATCTAACAATCAATTTCAAAAATGCATATAAATTTATAAAATTGTTTTTAATAGTCCTTTATAGTGCTTTCAATTTCTGCAAGGACTATAGCACCATTCACTCTTTTCTTTCTTTTTTTTTTTTGCTGCATCATATGGTATGTTTATTTTTTTAAATTATTTATTAGATGATATATAGTTACAATTGAGGGGGAAACATTATCAAATATTCCCGAACAAATGAATATATACTTAGTTATCTAGGGCTAATGCCATGTCATGGATGCCCAGCTTGAGTTCCCCATGTTGCTGTTTCCCCCAGAAGAACCGCTGAGTTAAATGGATATCTCCTGGAGGTCAGACATTACTTTCTGAGATGATTCCCCTATATTCGGTGCCTCCAGTCTCCTAGGTGATTTTCCTAAGCCCTCTCCCCACCCTCTCCCCCAGCCTACACCTCCAAGTATCCTAGAGTATCGTCTCCCTGTTGCAAAAAGAATCACACAATTTGAAGTTATTTTTAGCTTTGCTGTCTAAAATACTGCTTCCCCATGTATTCTAGCTTCCACAGATGAGAGAAACCATTCAGCCCTTGAGTCTCTGAGATTGGGATACTTCACTTTGCATAATTCTTTCCATCTCCATTCATTTCATCTCAAAAGCCATATCATCTTCTCTAATGGCCGAGTAGTATTCCATTGAGTATATATACCAAAGTTTTTGTATCCACTTGTCAAGTGAGGGGCATATGGGTTGGTTCCATAATCTAGCTATAGTAAATTGAGCTGCTGTAAACATTGATGAAGCCACATCACTATAATATGCTGATTCTAACTCTTTTGGGAAAATACCCAGGAGTGGGATAGCTAGGTCATAAGGTGGTTCCATCCTTAATTTCTTAAGGATTCTCCACACTGCTTTCCAGAGTGGCTGAACCAGTTTGCAGTCCCACCAGGAGTGTGATAGTGTTCCTCTTTTCCCACAGCCCCTCCAGCATCTGTTGTTGTTAGAATTTTTCATTTTTGCCACTCTAATAGGGGTGAGATGGTATCTCATTAAAGTTTTGATTTGCATTTCCCTTATAGCTAATGATGTAGAGGATTTTCTAATATATTATGGACTTTCTGGACTTCCACTGGTGAGAAGTTTCTTTTAAGATCCACAGCCCATTTATTGATTAGATTATTTGTGAGTTTAGTGTTTAGTTTCTTTAGTTCATTGTATATTCTGGATATTAGCCCTCTGTCCAAGGTGTAGCAGGCAAAGGTTTTCTCACATTCTGTTGGTTCTCTCTTGATGCTCTTGACTAGATCTTTAGCTGTGCAAAAACTTTTTAGTTTAATTGCGTCCCATTCATTTATTCTTAATTTTACTGCTTGAGCCATGGGAGTTTTGTGGAGGAAGGCGCTGCCGACTCCTACGTCCTGTAGTGTTGACCCTACTTCTTTTTCTAGTAAGTTTAAAGTTGTTGGATTAATATCCAGATCTTTGACCCATTTTGTGTAGGGTGAAAGATAAGGATCCAGCTAAATTGTCTACACAAGGCTGACCAAGTTGTCCAACACCATTTGTCCATTTGTCGAATAGGCTATCTTTCTTCCACACTATGCTTTTGCCCCCTTTAGCAAATATCAAATAGTTAAAGATATGGGGGTTTGTCTCAGGATCTTCTATTCAGTTCCATTGGTCTTTGGTTCTGTTTTAATACCAATACCATGCTGTTTTTGCTACTACAGCTCTGTAATATAATTTCAGGTCAGGGATTGAGATACCCCTGGTGAACTAGAATGTGGTCTATTTTAGAGAAGGATCCATGAGCCGCTGAGAAGAAGGTAAATTCAGTTGTCTTAGGATGGAATATTCTGTAGATGTCTGTTAAGCCTGATTGA
>PVKS010033295.1:0-21828 GCA_004027875.1 Aplodontia rufa
TGTGTACATGGGGAGGAAAGGGCACACTTGGATGACACGGATAATTGTTCAATTCACTATACTTTGTATGTGTAGACACAAAGCGTTCAGTATTTGAAGTATCTGATATCCCCCAAGTGCACCCCAGCCCTTGTGAACTCACTTTATGTTAAGAAGCAGTGTCCAGAAATGCTGGGCCTGAGCCAGCTCCATTGTTCTCAGCCCACTTGAGTGTCATCGAACTCTGAGAGAAATTCATTTTAAGGAGAATGTGCTATTTTTACGAAAGGGCTTCCACATGGAAGCATGGGAAAGTTGAGATTTCATGCTATCTGTGACTAGCCTTTGAGCTCTGTCTTGAGGGGGGAAGGACATACTCGAAGGGACAGAGCAGTACCTGTAGAACAGCTTTAAAAGGCTTGCAGGATTTTCCTTTGCAGAATATTAGCATAGATCTTTGATTGTATAAGAACTCTGCTATGTGATAAAGACTCAAACTGGTAAGGATTATCTCTATAACTGGAATCTTGAGTGTCTCAAGTAGCATAGAAAAGATGTTGTCACATGTTAAAAAAAAAAAAAACCCAAAAACCAAAAACCAAAAAATCACTCGGACAGGTGCTTTGGTGCTTTAGTGGAAAAAAGGGATAACCCAGAAAGGGGAGATAAAATCATTCTTTAAATATTTCTTTATTCAAATAATGAAATCCTTAAGAAAAGCAAGAAAAAATAAGCAGGTCTTTTCTCAAATGAAAGCCAGTGCAACAGAACAGGCGAAGATATTAACAAAATACATCTGTGCTGAGATCAGAATCATACAGCATGGGGGAAGATGGAAATAATGTTTAAGGGGGCTGCTTATTCATTACATGGGGAAAGTTTCTCTAACCAATATTTTTCTTTATTATTATTTCCTAATACTCTCCCCCTCCCCGCACATTTAGAAATGATCAACCATTTCCCATGACTGAGTGGGAGGGAGAGGAACATTAGCTTGCCGTTGAGTTCACAGAGTTGGGGCATCAGGGTTGGCTCATGGCAAGCAGATGCTCCTGGGCTGGGGAGGGGTGTGCTCTGCTTCCAGACAGCATGTAGCCTCTGAAATGAGAAGAACTGACACTCAGCGGGTCCTGAGCTGTGCCGAAGGTGGGTTGCAGAACGGAGCAACAGGTGGCCTTAAAGAACGAGGTGTTGGAAACCAGCAGGTGCAGGGCGAGTGATGGACCGACAGGATGATGCCTTTTTTGGGGTCCAGGGCCCCCAAGCAGGCTTTCCTCGAGGATTTCTGGTTGGTGGCTGTAGAACAAGCAGGTACACATTCCACGCTGACAGAGTGGTCTCTGTGGCCTATCTACCCACTCTGTGCAGGGTGTGGGCGTTGGTTGGATCCATGTGTAGTGCTCACCACAGAGAGGTGATCATCAGGAGGAGGTTGTTTAAGGCACATATCTGGATTGGTAGCATTGAGGAAGTCAGAGAAGGTGGAGAACTAGAGACCATGTTGAGGGTGATTACACCCAGCTTCTGGTATGAGAAAGCTAAACCTATATTTGCATTGGATGCTGAGACAACATAAAATTATTGGAATTTCTCTCTTTTACTGTTAAATTTTTGTCTAGTTTTCATATTGCGATGATGGTGGCCTCAATGTGAGTTTGAAATTTTCTCTGGTTTAAATGTTTTTGTTCCTTACAAAATTCATGTTTGAATAGGTCCCCAATGCAACAGTATTGGAAGGTGTGGCCTTCGAGAAGCCACTCAGTCATGGGTGTAGGTGCCCTTACAGAAAAGGCTTGCTGGGGGCGTCTACCCACTCTTGTCCTTCTGCCTTCTGCGGTGTGACAACACAGCATTCTTTTCCTCTAGAAAAGGCAGCATTTGATGTGTCATTTTGGAAGCAAAGATCAGGTCCTGATCAGACAATCAAACCTGTTTGTTGGACTTAATCTTGGACTTCTGAACCTGAGGGGGAAAAGAAAAAAAGAACAACAATAAAACAAACCCTGTTCTTCACAAATTACCAGGAATAAATACAACTCCGGTATTTCTGTTATAGCAGCACAAAACAAAGACAGAAATGTACAATACTTTTATATTTTCTGAAAGAGATTTGTGGGAGATAAGTGCTTCTTTTCTTTCATGTTTGATTGAATCCAGATCCGGGGTTTTCTTTTTAGGAATGTTAAGCATGAAAACAATTTTGTTTACTAACACAGAGCCTTTCAGGTTTTCTATCTCTTTGGGAGTCAGTACCATGAATATGTGTATTTCAAGGAACTTACCCATTTTATCTAGGTTGTAGAAATTATTGGATTAAATGCATTCCTAGTATTACTTTATTTCCTTTTAATGTCTATTGTATCTGTAGTGGTGTCTCCTCTAGGCATCACGTTCATCATCATGCTAGTGTTTCCTTTCTTTCATACTGGGGATTGGACCTAGGGATGTTTTACAACTGAGATACATCCCTAGTACATTTATTTATTTATTTATTTATTTTTGCTTTGAGACATTGGTATTATTAAGTTGCCGAGGCTCTTGCTAAGTTTCTGAAGCTGGCCTCAAACTTGTGATCCTCTTCCACCATGCCTAGCTTATTTTTTCTTTATCAATTTAGCTTGAGTACATCAATTTTATTGGCCTTTTCAAAAAGCCAATTTTTCTTTCATTAAATTTTTCTATTGCTTCTCTATTTTCTATTTTACTGATTTAACTGGGTTCCATAATTTAATTTCCAAACAGTTGGAGATTTTCCAGATTTTTTTTGTTATTGATTTACAATTTGCTTTCCCTGTGATTAGATAAGATACTTTGTACAATTATTTTAAATTTATAGGATTTAAGAGTAGGAATATGATCTATCTTGCAATGTTCTGCAGGCAAAATGTGAATTACAAAAATGTGAATAGTCTTTGTCTGGAGTGTTCTGTAAATGTCAATTATGTCAAGCTGATTGACAGTATTATCCTCTTGTTTAGTCAACTATAAAGTGAGGAATGTTAAAACCTCAAAGTATAGATTGGGATTTGTCAATTTTTCCTTTGCTTCTGTCATCTTTTCTATATTTTAAAGTTCTATTTATCACGTAACTTTCTTTGTTGTTGTTGTTTCTGTTCCTCCCTTCTTTTGGATTAATTGTGGGTTCCATAGTATTTCCTAATCTACTGGCATTTTAGTTATACCTCTGTTTTTTTAATTGTTGATGTGATGATTTCAATATGCAAACTTATTATATGCTTCTTCAAATTAAATGTTTCTACTTCATGTATAAGAAGCTTAAAACAGAATATTTCCATCCATTATTCTATTGTTGTCTTGCATTTTCCTCCTTAGCAAAGCTAATAATTTGTTACTTTTGGTTTAAATAGTTTACCTCTTAAAGAAATTGGGAGAATAAAAAAAATATACAAGTTCCCCTGCTGGTGCTGTTTGCTTCTTCATGTAGCTATAAGATGCCAACTGTTGTCATTTCCCTTACCTTGCAAAGCTTCCTTTGGTATTTTTATTGGGAGCTTATGCTAGAAACGACTTCAGTGAACTATATTTTTAAAAAAATGTCTTACTGGCTATTTTTGACAGATATTTTCTTTGGCTATCTTGTTGTAAAATAGTAGGCCCTTTCTCTTCCTTTTGACCGTGAGAAGATGTGGTGCTACTGTTTCTGGCTTGCATTGTTAGTGACGGGAAGACACTCAGCGCATTTGTGCTGTTCCCTGGTATGTCGTGTCTACCCACCCAGGACTTCTGTACGAATTGCTTGCTTAGAACTGTAGATGGCAAGAATGAAGCGTTTGCTCAGAATTATAGATTGCAGAAGAGTAAAGTTTTTATAAGGATTTTGTACTTTTAACTGTTGATTCGAAGGGGTATTTTCCATTTGCTGAAATGGTAAAAGCTTACTGACTTTATACAAAGTGGTCTTTTAGAAAAGATTCTAGTTTTAAAACACATGGAGATGCTTGAGCTGTTTCAAATAAACTATCTGTATATAAGTATTTGCATACATGGCATTGATAGAAGAACACCTGCTCCAGAATCACCTGTACAGTTCAGTCACCTAGTACTGTTTCAAGAGTTGAGCTGAGGATTACCCTACGGCTCAGTCAATGGGTGAATGTTTAGTCTGAGATTACTGTAATCTGGCCTTTTCCCAAAACTCATAACCAGACCTCTACAAAGGATTTCTGATGTACCATAATTAATGAGGGATAAGAAGAGGCAGGTTAAATATTAAATGGAAATGAATACAGTTTTGCTAAAAATGAAATCATGGTGGAACTGGTATAGACATTTAAAATTTCCTGATTTTAAGATTAAACAGGAAAAACTGAACAACAATTGATGGAATTAGGGGAAATGCAGGGTTTGGGGAAGTCTGATAATGATATTGTACTGAAGTTAAAAACATAGTGTTTAGATACGCAAAAGTTAAAAATAAAAAATAAAATTTCCTGAATTTTTTTAAGGATAGGACATACACAATTTTCTTAACTTGTACTGCACACAACCTTGATCATTTTAGGGAAATTAATTACTAGTCTGCTCTAAGCCTCTTATCTTGGGAAACCAAAGGAGAAATTTACCTTTTTTTTCTTCTGTAAAAGAAAATAACTATTTGCTAAACTAATTCTCAAAATAAGACTGAAAGCAACAGACTCAGAGAAAACATTTGCAAAAGACGTAGGTGATAAATGATTATTATCCAAAATATTCCATAAATTCTTAAACCCCAACAATAATAATATTAACAATCTAAAGATGGGCAAAATACCTCACCAAAGAAGATATGCAGATGGCCAAAAGCATATAAAGGATTTACCATATCATATATCATTAGGAAATTGCTAATTAAAACAACAATGAGGGGGCTGGAGTGGTGGCTCAGCGGTTATGGCGCTTGCCCGGCATGTGCAAGTACGCAAGTTCAAACCCCAGCGCCATGTACACAGTGAAGTGTCTGAGGAATGAAAGTCACATGAAAAACTAAATAAAAAACAACAACAATGAGGTATCACTTTGAAAAACTAAATAAAAAACAACAATGAGATATCACATTACACCTGTTACAATGGCCAAAACCCAAAACACTGACAATACTACATGTTGGCAAGGATGAGGAGCAGCAGAAATTCTCATTCGTTCCTGGAGGAAATGGAAAATAGTACAGCAATTAGGAGGGACAGTTTGGACATTTCTTATAAAACTAAACATCATTTTACCCTATGACATAGTGATCACATTCCTTGGTATTTTCCCAAAGAAACTGAAAGCTAATGTCTACCCCAAAAACTGCATGCAGATATTTATAGCTGCTGTGTTCATAACCGCCAGAACATGAGGCAACAGGTGCCCTTCAGTAGGAGAAAGGATACAACAGATGCCCTTCAGTAGGAGAACGGATACAACAGATGCCCTTCAGTAGGAGAACGGATACACTGTGATACATCCAGACAAGGGAATATTATTCAGCACTAAAAAGAAAGGATATGTATATATATATATTCTTCATAGGTATAAGAATCATGTATTTGGGTTTTTTAGGAACAATATAGGACCCAGAAGAAAGGCAAGGGATCAGGAGATGGAAGAAGGGAGGTAAAGGAATGCGGTGGAGGGGATATTGAACAAATTGTGTTGCTCAATTGTGTGCATTTAGGAATATGTGACAACTAATCCCTACATTATGTAAAACTATAATGCACTAATAAAATAAATAAATAAATAACTAAATAATAATAAAAAAGAAAGGCAGCACAAGCTTTGAAGAGGCAGGGAAGAATCTTAAATGCATGCTACTAAGCGAAAGAGGGCAGCATGAAAAGCTGACGCTGAGGGACCACAACTCAGGACTTCCCGGAAAAGACAAAACTATGAGTCAGTAAAAAGGTGAGTGGTTGCCAGGGGATCGCGGGGAGGAGAAGCACAGGGATTGTTAGGGCAGCAGAGCGATTGTGTGTGAGGCTACTCCTCTAGAGTGAGGAGACACTCACGTGTGCCCATAGACACTCCCGACCTGATCTCTCCGCGAGTTCTTCTAGGGCGTCTTCCCTTGCAGGGTTCTCCCCTGGTCTTGTCAACACACTGTGATGCTGCCTCTGAGCAGGTGACCCCTGTAGCCCTGGGCTCCTTGTCCTCAGTGGGTGGCCACCACCCTTTCCTCCACTCTGTCTTCAGGGACAGACCACTCTCTTGCCATTCCTTCCAAAGCCAACTCTGCCCTAATTCCCCTCTGAACAGCTTTGCTCTGCCTGGAAATTGAAATTCTCTGGAAGGCTTGAAAATGTTCTCCATAGGCACCCTGATACTCTTGAGAGGATGCATAACACAGAAAAATGACTTAAAGCTAACTAATCAGGTAGTCACAGACTATAGGCTATGTCACAAATATCAAATTTAACTTCTGGTCTAAAACACCGAAGCATGGTGGGGCCCCTGGCCACCAAGACCGGTCCCCTGGCTGTCCTGCGTGCCTTCCACCCCAACACCACCTCTGCTCATGGAGTCCAGCGCACACAGAGCTGAGGGCAAGCATGCAGGACCAGGCTCGGAGCAGCTCACACATTTCCTTCATCTTCTAGAACAAGTTGTCTCCCCCTGACCCTCCAGTTAGCCTGTGGACTCCTTTGCTCGGGACATTCTTCCCTCTCCTGGCAGCCTGGGCTATTCTTTTGTCTTCACTTTGAATAATGAACACCCTATTTAAATTCGTCCCCCCTTTACTATCCATCCCTGACCCAATTTGTTTCCTTTAGAGCAATTAGATATCTTGGGTTACTTGTTGATTGTGTTTCTATAGGCAAGTTTTGAGATGACAGGGACTCTGCTTTGTTTACTATAAACCTAGAAATGAGGATAGTTTTGGCACCTGGTCAATGGGCAATAATTGTTGAATAATTGGATTAATGAACTAAAATGTCCCAGTCAAGCAGCTTTTCCCGTGAAAGGGACATTCTGCCCCCATGTAAAATCAAGTCTTTATACTAAAAGCAGAATCTTCTTGCAATGTCTTAGACAGCAATTTTGTTCTAGCTTCAGAAAACTCTTAAGGATTGTTCTCCATAGGCATCCTGATACCCTAGGGAAAAAAATGAGACCATTTTGTTCTGCCTTGAGGCCATAGAATGTCCCTTTGGACAAAATTCATATTCTGACCAATCAGAAGCAATGGTCATTACCAGTTAGGCTTCAGAAAGGAATACCAAGCCCACCTTGGCCCACACAGGTGTGGTAGCTACAAATTGTACTCCAGGCGTTCTGCCGAAAGGCTTCACCTATCCAAATGGACTTTTTCTTATTAGCTCATCTGGCTTGAAGGGAGCACTATTAAAATCACGTCTCTGGTTAACACCAAAGCACCCATCTGACAAGTGCAAGGAGACTTGCGCTTTTTACAAAGGCAGCCTTGGGCTGGGTGCCCGTGTGTCCACACACCTGCCAATAGCACCCACGACTCATGTGCTTTTGATTCAGGGAATGTTGGAGCTAAAAGGAATTTGGGAATTTACTAATTGATCTCTAGATAGGTTAGAGGTCAAAGGCTGGTCTCCTAGGAACAGGCCTATGCAGGGAAGGGCAGGGCCTTAAATAACAAGTTGAAGAGGAAGCCAGGGCTGGGCAGCAGGTCCCAGACAATGTGCCCAGTCATGTGATGTCATTGGGGAACCTGACTCCTCAGCAAAGGGCATGTGGCTTGGCCTTTGCTTTCCTTCAATCCTTCCCACCCACTCTTCCAGACTTGTCCAACAGAGAGATGCAGAGAGCCTGGAAGTTTCCAAGCAGAGGTGGATAAAGAGTGGTGCACTTGCCAAAGAGGCCCCGATAGGCTTCCTGGTCAGTAGTGTGAGAAGAACTTCCTTAAGGAATGCCATGAAAACCCACTAAGCAGGCTCCCTGGCACACCAGGTCCCTTATTCAAAGGACAAGAACACCATGACAGCTTAGCCAAGCTCTAGGTATTTCCTACCTCTCCTCCTTCCCCAATCCTGCCTGTTCCTTTGCCAATCACTCCCTATCTTTCTTAGTCTCTTGAAAGCAACTGGAAGGGAGAATCTGAGGGAGAGAGGAGTCAAGGAACAACGGCAGGGGAAGGAGAGCCACAGGAGGAGGAGGAGGGCCCAGAGACAGCAGGAGGAGGGAGATGAGAGAGTCACAATACGGTGGGTCCTGTGACACAGCCTCCAAAACAGGGTAGGAAAATAGGGCCATAGGCCCCACTTTTATGAGAAGATAATTTCCTTGGAAAGGCTGTGGGGAATGCAGTTTGGCAGAAAACTTGCTGGGCTGAGCATGGAGCCCCTGTGCACAGCACTGGCCTGGCTTGAATGGCCTGGCATGACCCTGTGCAAATCTACGGCCTCAGCTCAACTTCTCCAGAAGGAGAAGGTTGATGAGAGGACTTGGGTGGAGATTTCCAGCATTTCATAATTGGGATGGAGGGAAATCCCGGCTGGGAGCAAAGGTCCATGGGTAGAGAACCTCCAGGACTGAGCCTCTTATTCTATAGTAACTCATGTGTTGCGAAGAGTCCAGAGAATCAGAGCCAAAATCTCCTTTGGCTGAGACTTAAAGGTTTCTAAAATCACACTCACTTGTCTCACCAACTCAAAAGGCATATTGGACCATGAGCCAAAGTCTTAGAGGACTATTGGATTTAAATGTGAGAAGGAGACTGGGTCTGGATGGTTTTGGAGCCTGGACAAGATTTTGATGAGCTTCTGGTCGTCTTTTTGTTGGCATTTCTGAGTCAGGACTTTCAGGGGCACTCTAATGATGCATGGATGTTTTTCTGTGAATAGCTGACCCAATCCTGCCCAGGGCTTCAGGCCTGGGGTTGCTGCTAGGTGGGATAGACCTGGCAGAGCTGTGGATCCCTCAGACACCCACCGAGGCCTCTGCCAACAACACTGGGAGACATCACTGGCGCCAGGGGACATCAGCACAGGTAGAGGTGGTGCTGTGAGGTGGAATGGCTTATTCTGCATCCGCAGTCCTCCAGGCTGTGAGATGAGCCCAGATGCCCTTGGCGTGGGAGGAGCAGCAATCCCTTTTGCCTCCATGGCCTTTAGGGGGAGCTGCCTAGGACTGGAAAGCTGGGCAGTGTACTGGACTCTTTCCATTTGCTCCTTCTCTCTGTCTACCAGCTCTGTGCCTCAGGTACTGAACCTTATGGACTGTGCTCTGGGGAGCCCTTGTTGGCTGATGCCTCCAGTGTATGGTCAATGGTGACATGTAGGGGTGTGAAGAGACTGAGAGCTGGCTATGGCTCTGAATTCCATTTTTCCCCTTCAGGTCCAGTTTCTCCACCTCCGGGGAGATTTTTAAAGAGAATATAACTTTAAAATGCTACATGATAATCAATCATATGTATTTTGAACCATATCTATATCTATCTATATCTATTATCTATCCTATTATCTATCATCTAGATCTATCATTTACCCTATCTAGCTATCATCTATCTCATCTATATCTATCATCTATCTATATCTATCTGTATCATCTGTCATCTATCATCTATAGCTATCTATCTAAATAGCCATCTACCTATCATCTACCTATATCATCTATCATCTATCATCTACATCTATCTAGCCAGCCATCTACCTATCATCTACCTCTCATCTATCTATATTATCGATCATCTATCCTATCTATCATCTATCTATATCTATCTGTATCATCTGTCATCTATCATCTGTAGCTATCTATCTAGACAGCCATCTACCTATCATCTACCTATCATCTATCTATATCATCTATCATCTACATCTATCTAGCCAGCCATCTACCTATCATCTACCTATCATCTATCTATATTATCTATCATCTATCCTATCTATCATCTATCTATAGCTATCTGTATCCTCTGTCATCTATCATCTATAGCTATCTATCTAGACAGCCATCTACCTATCATCTATCTATATCATCTATCATCTATCATTTACATCTATCTAGCCAGCCATCTACCTATCATCTATCTATATTATCTATCATCTATCCTATCTATCATCTATCTGTATCATCTGTCATCTATCATCTATAGCTATCTATCTAGACAGCCATCTACCTATCATCTACCTATCATCTATCTATATCATCTATCATCTACATCTATTTAGCCAGCCATCTACCTATCATCTACCTATCATCTATCTATATCATCTATCATCTATCCTATCTATCATCTGTCTATATCTATCTGTATCATCTGTCATCTATCATCTATAGCTATCTATCTGGCCAGGCATCTCCCTATCATCTATCTATATAATCTATCATCTATATCTATCATCTACCCTATCTGTCATCTATCTATATCTGTCTGTATCATCAGTGATCTATTAGCTATCTATCTAGCCAGCCATCTACCTATCATCTAACTGTCATCTATCTATATCATCTATCATCTATATCTATCTAGCTAGCCATCTACCTATCATCTATCTATATCATCTATCATCTATATCTATTATCTATCCTATCTATGATCTAGCTATATCTACCTGTACCATCTGTCATCTATCATCTATTAGCTATCTATGTAGCTAGCCATCTACATATCATCTATCTATATCATCTATCATCTACATCTATCTAGCCAGCCATCTACCTATCATCTATCTATATCTATATCTATCTATCTACCTATCATCTATCTCACTCCTGTGGCATGGACTTGGGGAATTCAGCATTGAATGATTTTGCTGGGCATCTCAGAAGCATTCAGTCGCATAGCGCATTGTGCATGTGCCTCTGGGAATAGAGATGGAGCCTGTGGGTCTCCCTTTCATGACCACTGGCCATTCAGGTTATTTCCTCTTGTGAAACACCAAATAGTCCAGCTTCTGGTGCTGTGACATGCCAATGTCAAGGAGTGTCAGATTTGACTCCAGTTGCAGTTCAAGTCAAAGGCACAGGGTGTGGAGTTGAAATCAAGTCTATTCCTTCTTGGCACGTGTCCTGCCTGAACACCCTGTTGGTTTTGCCAGGACTCTGCCTGGCTGGCTTGTCACGTGTGCATAAATATTAAGTGTAACGCATTCATCTAAGGTCGTGAGATTCCATCCACACCAAAATAGCACTTTGAAGTTCAGTTTTCCAAGATTTCCCCCAGGGATTACCCTCAGAGCTTTCTGTTGGTCTCTTCCCCCTCACCTCTGAGGACTCCATGTCTCTCAACCCATTGAGGAGTTCCTCCTTCTCTCTCCCCCATCTTCTTCTCCTTTCCTCTCTGCCTCCTTCCTTGGTGGCACTTCTGGAACGAGACTGAGCTCAGGTGAGTGTCTGAGAGCAAGGAATAAAACCCTTGCAGAATCAGGAGGGTGCCTCTGGAAGGCAGTTCTCTGCCTGCAAGATGACATGCAAAGGCAGTTTCCAGATGGAAAGGAAAGAAGAGAATCCTGGGCAAAACAAAGCAGCAAACAGGAGTCACCGTCGCACGGCCTGCCAGGACTGGGAGCAGGCTTGGTCTTCAGAAGAGCTCTCTGTGCACCTGGTCCCACAGGTGCCCTTCTGAGTCAGCAGGGCCATTTCCGACTCATCCACCAGGTTGAGCAGCCAAGTCAACAACGGGCAGCATAATTTTCACTTCCAACCACAGACGCAGGAAAAGAATAGCAATTACAAGCTTAATTAGTCCTTATAAACGCGTGACATGCGGAGGTGTTTGGAGAAACAGAAAAAGTTGGTGCTTGAAATCCAGCTGTTTGGTGGCTTTTGACCTGAGTCCCAGAAGTGTCTCCTGTGAAATCAGGACCCTCGCAGGTGTAGTTGTATTATCCCCCTTTTTGGGGGGCTGTTCTCTTAAGAGGATAACTTATCTTCTGGTGGCTCAATGCCAGGAAAAAACAGAGCTTGTTTCCTTTGTATTTTAAGACTTCCTATTTTTGGCATCCTTCCGGGAGGATGGCTTTATCTCAGTGCAGAAACCAGGAAGTCAATTGTGTCGCCTGGAGCGTCCTCAGGGCTCAGGGTTAGCGGGAGCTGCAGATGGCCCAGCTGTGCCTCGCTCTTGGACTGTTTGCCCAAGGCCATCAGAGGCTTTCCCAAAATCCACACTTGGGAATCCTAGGCAGTGCACGGGTGCCACGTACCTTTTAAAATATTTGCCTTCTTCTGATGAGGTGAAGCTTCATCTATTCCAGAGCCTTAAAACCCATCTCTAATTCTGAGGCTCTGTTAGCCAGAAGTGGGTGAACACTAACACTTTTGTCCTGAGAGCAAACAAGGTTTTCTCAGTTTTGTTACCAACAATAGAACAAATGACATTGTGAGGATCCAGGGAATCTTTGTAGCATTTGGTGGCAGTGGGTGGATGGTATGGGTATAACTAACATGACTGCTTCGTTTTATTCTCCAGATTCGGTTCTTACATGGCTTTAAAGCAATGTCACTCTTATTCAAATAACTCAGAAAATTCACTTCACCTCTTTGTGGCTCATATTGGAGATATGAATATTACCCTTCAAACTCAGCAGCTCTTAACTTCGCCTTTTGGAATGTTTTATCCTTGTATATATATATTTTTAAAATGTTTCGAGTTCTAAAAATACAGGAAGATAAGAAACATAATAGTATATACATATTCATTGCCCAAAATTATCAATATAGTTCTTTAAGAGACAGAAGAAAGAAAGAGAGAATCAATTTTTTTAGGTTTTTTTTTTTTTTTTTTTTAGTTTTCTGACAGTTGTTTATGTGGCACTGGGATTCGAACCTGGGACCTTTTGCATGCCAGGCAAACCTCTACTGTGGAGTCACCACTCTAGGTCCTCAACATAATTTTTAATATATTTGCTTCTAGTTTTTTCTCTTCTCTTTTTTTTTTTTTCATTTTAAAATGGTTGAAGTCTCAAGATGTAGTTCAAGTCCACTTCAACCAGCATTTTTAGTTCCTCCAGCCTCTGTCATACCCACCTCGTCAACTGTGCGATTACATCATGACTCCGATGGGTACGGGGTATATTCTTCAAGTGAATTTTCTTATTTCATATGTAATAAATGCCCATAAAATTCAAAGTACATCTTTTTTGTTTTTTACTTAATTAATGAAGCAAAATACCTGTGCATAAATTATATACATCAAAAATTATAGTTCAATAAATTCCTATACAGCAAGCCTATTGATGAACCCAGCACTCAGATAAAAAAAATCAGGTTATTACCAGCACCCCACCTTGTGTTATAACACAAGGGCCTCATGGTAGACAGCAGCACATGGGAGGAGTACACGTGAACAAACCAAGAGTGCAGAACTCACTTTGTAACCATCTGCCCTCCCAGTAGTCCCAAGAGACCTAGCCCACCCACACATGCTAGGTGCTATATATTGATTGACAGCAATCAATCTCTTCCAAGGGTGGCTTCCCCAGTAACCTAATCCCCTCCCTTTGCCCCCTCCTCTTAAACTTTCACCACCTCTCAATACTGTAGCACTGGCTAACAGGTGTCTAGCACATGAAAATTTGGGGGGACAAAGAGCATTGGCACCACAGTAGGTGTGCTCTGGGCATCTGTGTGCTTTGCCACCAGGATTTTTGGGGTCAAAGAGGTTTGGAAGGTGCTGCCTGAGATTCTGTACTCAGAAGGGAGATTGTGGCACAGTTTCCCTGTTACCTCATTGCTCTCTGAAAGAACTGTTCTCCTGAAAAATGTATTGTGTCATCAGATGTATTTTTTTCTACAGACAAAATATTTGTAATCTTCAGACTTATTTTCAACCAATAGGATGAGTGAAAAGTAGTATTTTTGATTCAAGTTATTTCTGATTATCACCAATAGTACTTGCTAGCACTGGTAGAGCCCTGTCCCCAACAGCTGACTTGCATTAATTCCTTGGATTCTCCCCACTGGGGGAGACAGGAAACTGTGCGACCGGATGAGAAGACCTAGACACACAAGTCACCTTTCCTGGCCACAAGTCGCTGACCATTCAGATTCCCTATCAACATCAGTTTTCTGTCAGCATCATTTACCCATTTTTCTATTGTGTGGTTGATATTTTTGTTATTGATATCTAGGATTTTTTAAAAAATACAATATAGATGGTGACATTTTTGGGGTCCATCACATGTGTTGCAAATTGCTTTTCCTTGCCAGCCAATTATTTATGCAGCTTGTTTATGGTGATACCTTTTCCTTTTCCAAAGTGCTTTCACGTGCTATTTCATTCATTCATTCATTGAACATTTATAGCTCACAGAGCTTGGCACTCTTTGAGATGTTTCTGCTGAGATGGTACTGTGCTCCAGAGGACGATGACAGAAAATACACCAGAAGGAACAAGAAGAAAAGTGCAGGCCAGCTGGTGGTAAGTGTGTAGGAAAATAAAGCGAGGGGAGGGCTCGGGGTTGCTGGGGCAGGGTGAGGAGAGAGCAGGGGCTACTGTTAGTTTACATTGGGGAGTTGGGGGAAGCCTTACTGATAAAGGGGCACTTGGGTGACCCCAGGATGAGGGAGCAAGCCTGTGGATCTCTGGATGAAGAGTGCTTCAGGGAGAGAGGAGGTAGCACGAAGGACGTGAGGTGGAGGCACCTGTGGGTTTGGGGAGCAGCATGAAGGCTAGGGTGGTCAGGGCATGCACAGTGGGGAGAGTGGTGGGTGAGGTCAAATGGCAGGGTATATAGGGCCATGGAGGTGGCTGAAATACCTTGGCTTTCACTCTGAGCTATATAGGAGGCCAGTTACTAGGATCCAGGGAGTTTCATAAATAGCCAGGGTCACACAGTAGGTGGCAGAGCCTGACCTCCAGCACTCTTCCATCATGCCTCAGCTGTCTAAAGTCCTTGCACTCTTTCCCCCTTACTAGGAAGAACCCCAGCAAGGAATGCCCATCAAATGCCAAGACATCTGCAAGGGTCACCATTTGTGCTGGATGCTGGGGACAGTACCGGGCAATCCAGGATGGCCAATTACTCGGTGTGCTGGCTTAGAATCCAGTGGGACATGCCAATTATCTGCTTCAACCCCTGGCACCTCCAGGGCCCTTCTGTTCTGCAGCTTGAGGAGGCTTCCCATGTTCTGGGACCTCTCCTGACCCTCCTCAATGGTAAAGCTACTACTTAGACTTCAGTGGAGTAACAGGGCTGCCTCGGGGTGGTGGGATTACATGGAACTCGAACTTTACACACTTTTTTCTCATATCTTAATTTTTACCATGAATATGTGCTATGTTGATGTAGAGGGAACACATAGCATGGTAAATTGTCATTTTTATCCTGAGCTGGTTCCTCGAACATACTAAGTGACTCAATGTCATTTTCATTGCACAAACGACCTTGAACTAGTAGTGTGTGCAGTCTTTGAAGGGCCAATATTACCTATTGATGGTTCTCAAGCTTCAGTGTACCTGAACCAACCACCTGGAAGGTGTAGTATATCTAGTTTCTGATTCATGGATCTGGGATGGGTCTTGCAATTTCCATATCTAACCAGTTTCCAGGTGGGTAGGAGAGATAAATCACTTTTGAGAATATTGGATCTATATTCATGAATTGGTTAATTGTTTTTTGGTGCTAGTGTAGTCACTTAAAAGGAGGTATGATCCTTTTTCATCATTTTCTCAATTAACGAATCTATGAATCCATTCCTTCTTCATCCCCTCATTCAGCAATCCTTTGCTACCCTCTCTCATTAAGAGTTGGTAACATCTAAAAATGAGTGGAATATAATTATTGATCTTGTCCTTAAGTTACTTCTTCTTGGAGTCTTTTTTTTAAATTTATAGCTCTTCAAATAAGAAATTAAGTTTAGAAAGAAAATTAAAAAAAAAACTTTAAAAAGAATATGTTGTTCATTGTCAACTGCAGAAATCGGACTGACTTTGACAAATGTTCTATGAGCTTAAATGTTAGGCTGTTCTTTATGAGTCCAGCTGTTCAGAGTAAAGGACAAAGGAGGCCAACCTCATGGACCCATGCCAGCCAATCAAACAGAACCCAGGGTGGAAACAAGAATAAATGTAAAGTCTGTGTTTGAGCTTTTTAAAAAATGAATAACTCAAGAGCAATTTATGTAAAGAAGACCTGGGAGTTTCATTTGGCTTCAATCCAATATCCATGTACAGCAAAGCAACGTATTCAGTTTCCTATGGATACATTTTACAACCAGTTTATGTTGGAGGGTTGACCAGGAAGTAGCATTGCTTAAAATTAGATTTCTGTGTACTGTGTGTGTGTGTGTGTGTGTGTGTGTATGTGTGTTCTATGCACATTAAGTAATTAGTACCTTTTGCTTTGATTTTTTTTTGCAGTTGTCACAGCATGCTTTCTTATAGTATTTTCAATGTACGGTCTTTGGACCATCGGAATTCGTGTCACCTGGTATATTTGGTAAACACGCACATTTCTACCTCCCACTTTTGACTTCCTAAACCAGGATCTCTGTGGATGGACCCTAGAATCTGCTTTATTTCAAAATAACCCAGATTATTCTTTTGCATGCCAAAATTTTAAAATCCCTACTCTACATAAAAAAAAAAAAAAAAAGAAGAAGAAGAGGAAGGCTGGGCTCAGTGACACATGCCTGTAATCCCAGTGACTCGAGAGGCTGAGGCAGGAGGATTCCAAGTTCAGAGCCAGCCTCAGCAACTTAGCAAGGCCCTGAGCAACTTAGCTAGACCCTGTCTCCAAACAAAAAATAAAAAGGTCTGGGACATGGCTTAGTGGTTAATGGCCCCTGAATTCAATCCCTAGTACCAAAAAAGAGAGACAGACATGGAAATCTTGGGTTTACTCAGGTCTGATCTCAGCATACCTGTAGTTATTCTGTTTCTAATTAGGTTTCTTAATTTCCTTAAGAATATGCCAACTATATTCCTTCCCTCTCACTTGGTCAACCTTCAAGGAACATGGACCTGCTATTAACCATTAACACAGAAACTCTATCTTCCTCATTCTCTTTTTCTCTTTTTATTTTAGCTACTAGGGAGCTCAATCTCAAGGTCTATGATAGGCAATTGCTCGGGCATTTACAGCAATGTTTCATGTTCCAGTCTTACTCATGGTTTCATCTTCTCTTTCTCAAATTGCTAACCTTTCCCCTTATTTCATTTAAAAATGCTATTGTTCTGCCTACATTTCCTTAAGCCATTTCAAACACTTCTGTTTGGAATGAGGTAAGGTAGGAGTAAACAACTTATATTGCTTTCAGGCAGATATTATTGAATAAATTAAGGTCTACTGTGGTCTAAAGAATGATATGAAAACTAAGGAAGGAAAAAATATGAGAGTAGGATCTCTAACACACTCATTTTTATCTTCATCTGGAGGCTAGAGCTAAAAAGAGAAACTATATTAGGAGCCAAAGCAATAGGCCTACTCATTACCCAGATGCTTTGAGGTATTTCAAACTCATAATTTATACACACACACACACACATTTGTGTCCTCCCAAATTAATATACTGAAGTCCTAACACCTAATGTAGCTGTATTTGGTGATAGAATCTTTTTTTTTTAAGAGAGAGGGACAGTGAGAGTGAGAGAGAGAGAATCAATTTTATTTAGTTTTTCATGTGGCCTTTGTTGCTCCAACACTTTGTTGTGTACATGGTGCTGGAGTTTCAATCTGCATCCTCGCGCACGCCAGGCAAGCACTGTAACCACTCCAGCCCCTGCTGATAGAATCTTCACAGAAGTAATTAAGTAATTAAGGTTAAATAAGATCATAAGGGTGGGGCCCTGATTCAATAGAATTAGTTTCCTTATAGAAAACACCAGAGATCGTGCTGTCTTCTCCCTGTGAGGAGAGACTGAGAAGGTTGCAGGCTGCATGTCAGGAGAGCACTCACCAGAACCCAATCTTGCTGGCACTCTGATCTGGGA
This sequence comes from Aplodontia rufa, assembly GCA_004027875.1. NCBI lineage: Eukaryota > Metazoa > Chordata > Mammalia > Rodentia > Aplodontiidae > Aplodontia > Aplodontia rufa. The sequence goes on from PVKS010033295.1 coordinate 17,804, forward strand.
ATTCAGCCTCCAGAACTGGGAGAAAATAAATGTTTAGTTTCTATGCCCATCCACTCTATGGTATGTTGTTATGGAAGCCCAAGAAGACAGATGCATTTTTTTTCATAGATAAGAGAATTTGAAAGAAAAATAGTATCAGGTCCTAGTTACTGAATTTCACCTGTATCTTTTTACAAAAGAATTAGGAACTTATTGAGAGAAAATAAAAGCAAGAGAAAGAGAATATGTTGTTTTCAACAATTCCTAGGTGTTCTGGGTTAACGTGCAGGGAAATTATTGTTCTTCCTTTATCCAGGAAATAGAAAGCCTGAAAAATGAGCCTTTTGTTGAGCAACCTGAACTCCTAATTTAGCCTCTTGATGTCAGTTGACCAAAACGAATATGGAGGGGTGATTGCCTTGAGTTAATTTGCTATTCTTGATACTGATACGGGAGCCAGAGCTAGAATAATGAATTCTGTACTGAATCAGCTACCAAGGTGAAGAGTGTCACTATGGGGGTGCTGGCTTTGCAGGTCACTGCTGATGCACCAGGCCAGCTGGGGCAACCAATGAGGTCACTGGGATAGTCTCAGTTTGGGGCACTTATCTGCACTCAAAGTTGCCTGAGATAGATTGGAAAAATACATGCTTAGCTCCTAGCACCCTAAGATACTGAAAATCTTTTTAACAAGGAGACCAGGGCCATGAAAACTAACAAATGTCTTCTAGTAGCCACCTAAGAGACTTTATGTATGATCTAGAATTCTTGTTTCTAATTAACAGTGAGCTGAATTTCTTCCCCTTGGTGGGCAGTTGCTTTAGTTTCCTTTCCTTACCCCCCAGATCACCATGCTGTAGAGGTACGATCCCCATGTGAGTGGAAGAAGAGGCTAAAGTGGCTGGGGAGCTCTGGCTGTTGAAGTTTGTCTCTCATGCAGGTTGAGTTTCTATGACAGTCAGTACTAGCATAGGAAGAGGAGGGGAGGAGTGAGTCCCGGGAAGGAAGGAATCAAGAAGTGGTGTTTACTGATGATAGGACCAGGATGCCTCCTTCAGGAGGAAAGCTAGTTTTGTTAGCACCATTCTCTGCTCACCTGATCTTTATCATCCAAGTATCCTAGGTAAGTGTGAAGAGGGCCAATCCTGATCTTTAACATCCTTGATAAAGATGGGGATCAGCTTTCAACTGTTTCCTTTGATCCTAGTCAGACCTCCTGCTGTGATCTGAGCTCTTCAACATCTGCTTCAACAGCTGTGGCATCTAGATTCTAGGACCTTCAGCTCCACTCCTTTGTACCCATGTCAATTAATGTGACCAGGCCAGACACTGCTTCTCAGGATAGATACATGACAGGTGCTACGCTTCCCCCAGTTATGCACATATGGAAACTTGCCTGCACCCCAGGGTGAGCCACTCATCTGCTCTGCCACGCCCTGCTCGCCGGCAGAAGCCCTGCTTTGTTTTGGGTTCCTTGGCTCTCCAATAAGCACGTCTCTCCCTTCACATTTCCTCCACTGTTCATCCTTCTCTGAGAAGTCAGGAAAGGGGAATGTTTCTCCTCTGCTCTAGACCTGACCACACCCTTTGCCTTGATTGTAACCCTTTCAATTGTGTTAGATTTTTCCTCCTAATTTCTTCTATATACCTTTACTCTTTTATTCCTCACTCATTATTTTTCATTAGAAAGCTTCTACTCCTTGTGCAAAATAATCCTGCAGTTGAGTTGGCAGTTCCTTTTTTTTAATGTGAATCTTTTTTTTTAATTTTTTTTTTATTTTTGAACATCCTTACAAGATTTTAACAAAATAATATAAAATGTGTATATATTCTGGATATTGCAATTATCCCCAGGAGTGCCCCCCCAATTACCCTCCCTTATCCCTCCCTTCCCCTTCCCACTATAACTCTAAAAATAAAGTATTAGATTGTAAAGCATTACATCTTATCTGGGTTTAACTCATGCTACTAGACCAACTTTCTCATTGTCCAGGGTCTAGTCCCCACCTCCACAGATGAGTGGAGACAATCGACCCTTAGATCTCTGGGTTAAGCTGATTTTACTCATCATGATCTCTTCCATAGCCATTCATTTACCTTCGAAGGCTGCAATATCATTATTTCTAATTGCTGTGTAATATTCCATGGTATAAATGTACCACAGTTTTTGGATCCATTCTTCCAGTGAGGGACATCGGGGTTGTTTCCATAGCCTAGCAATAGTAAATTGTGCTGCTATGAACATCGATCTTGCTGTGTCACTGTAATGTGCTGATTCTAAGTCCCCTGGAAAGATACCCAGGAGTGGAATAGCAGGGTCATATGGTGGACTCATCCCTAATTTTTTAAGGATTCTCCATACTGCTTTCCAGAGGGGCTGTACCAGTTTGCAGCTCCACCAACAGTGTGTTAGTGTGCCTATCTCTCCACAGCGCCTCCAGCATCTATTGTTGTTTATTTTCTTCATCTTAGTTGGCAGTTCCTTTCAGGGACTGATGTGGGATGGGGGCTGTCCTCACGGAGCACAGAGACTGAATGGGAAAATGAGACAGGAGTGGGTGCTGCGTGAAGGTGAGAGATGGGATTAGTGCGTCCAGAGCTCAGGGAAGCAGGGAGCGTTTGTCATGGAGATGTAGCAGGAAGGTGTCACGGTGAGGAGGCTAAGTCTGGGAGCATTTCTGCAAGTAGAAATCGGAAGGGGGGCATCAAGCAGGCGATGAGTGTAAGGCAAAAAGGCAAGAAGCTAAAGAGTATCTGACCGAGTGTTTGTCAGTCTGAGCAGGCACATGGAACATTTGGGGAATCATGCAGAACTGTACTATCTTGTAGAGGATCATGAATTCCATGACAGGATAATATCTTGAAGGTAATGGAGAGGAAAATGACATTGTGAGAATGTGAGTTAGGGAGATTGTTTTAGTAAAATAGTTCAGGATGGGTCAGAATGTGGTGATATGAAGAGCAGTTGAGAGGCTACTGCAATGCTCCAGCTAAGAATCACTAGGCTCTTATCCTGCCCTTAAATGGTGACAATAGAAAAGGAAACAAACAAGCATCCAAGAGACATCTGCACTGTTATATTGGGTAAAGAAGAAAGGAACATCAAGAGTCTATTTGAGCACAAGCTCAGGTAATGAGAAAATGACATCTTCAACAGAAGAGAGGTGTAGGTAGGACATGAGTTCAGTTTCATATGTGTTGAAATTAGGTGTCAGTGGGATGTTCATGAAGAGAATGAGTCCAGCAGGCTTGTTGAAATCTGGCTTGCAGCTCCAGAAAGCAGAATAGGCAATAAACAATTGACATCATTTTGCATGAAGGTGAAACTCAGAAAGAACAGAGCCCAGTGAGGGAGGTCAAGGTCACCAGCAGTAACCATGTTACATCAATGTCTTTAACCAAACTATTTTGGTTTCTGGTGGGTGCTCAAAAATTACTGAAGCAATGAATGAATTATGAGATGCTCAGGGCTGCAGTGTGGATATGTTTTGTCCACACTGGTTCATATTCTGGAGTTTTGTCCCCAGCAAGGCATTGTTGTAGTGATGGAAACTTTAAGAGGCGGAGCCTAGTTAAGGTCAGTAGGTCCCGGGGGCTACACCCTCACGGATGGATTAGCGGTGTCTCGTGGGAATGGCTCAGGTCTCAGGAGAGGATGAGCTCTCATGAAAGGCTACGGCACATGCATGACCCTTCTGCATGCCGTCATTTCCCTTTCCACCTCTCTGCCATGTTGTGACACAGCCAGGATACAAGTGCCAGGCTTTTTGGATCCTCCATCCACCAGAATCATGAGCCAAATACACTTCTTTACAAGTTATCCAGCATTGGGCATTTTGTTTTTTTGTTTTTTTTTCCACATTTATTAGAAGTATATTGCAATACAGGATACAGATGAGGGGGAAACATTGTCAAAACTGTAGCAATCAATGTGTATAAACTTTGATAACCAGGGGTAATGCTAACACATAGATAAGCTACTATGGGTTTCATCTAATGCAGTTTCCCCCAGAAGAACTCATGTGTTAAATGGGTATCTAGTGTAG
>PVKS010033296.1:0-21827 GCA_004027875.1 Aplodontia rufa
CACACACACACACACACACACACACACACACACACACACAAACCCTCCTACCTGACACCCTGTGTGCCAGTCTGGGCTTCTTTTGGTCCCAACCAGCAGGTGCTCAGGACACCCCTGGTAGGACCCCAGACCAGAGCAGCCCTGGGCCAGCTGAAAAACTGGCCCAGGCAGGAGGCAGGCCTCTTTTGTTCCCGGCCCCAACACAATCCCAGGACCAACTGGAGGAGGATCCCCACCTGGAGCAGCCCCTGCCTACTGACACCCCATGTGCTTGTCTGGGCCTCTTAGTCACAGCCAGCAGGTGCTCAGGACACCACTGGTAGGACCCCCTTCTGGAGCAACCCCTGCCCAGCTGAAAGACTGGCCCAGGTCTCTTCTGGTAGGGGACCCAGCACACATCCAGGACAGACTGGAAGAGTATCCCTTCCTGGAGCAGCCCCCAGCCCAGGCTTCTGCTGGTCCTAGCTTGGCAGGTGCCCAGGACAACCCATGTTCAGATCTGCAACCTGGAACCTGGAACCAAAAGGTGGAGTAAAACAAGGACCCAGGCAGAAGCAGTGTCTGGAAAAAGGTGATCATCAAAGAGGTGGTGGCTGATCTGACCCTTTCACTTGCAAGGAAAAATCACCTGGAGAACTTCCTACCTTCCCTGCAGGGAATCTCAATTCAGAGATCCAGAAGAAGCTCTTCAAAAATGAAGAATCAAACTAGGAAAGGTTCACCTCAAACCCCCTAAAAAGGATGCCACAGATAGGGACTGAGATGAAAAAAATCATCAATGATCTGATTACTAAAAGGAACAATGAGCTAAAAGAAGATATATGAAAGGACTAAGTGAGAAAACTCAAGAGATAAAAAACTCTGTGATTAAAGAAATAGACATACTCAAAAAGGAAGTAACAGAGCTAAAATCTGCAGACAGTGACATGAGAGGAACCATAGAGAATTTAATAAAACACTAACTTCTATAGAAAACAGAACTTCAGCTCTTGAAGAAAGAATTTCTGACAATGAAGACAGGCTGAGCAAGCTTGAGTACATAGATGACAAAAAAGAAAAAAACTCAAAGAACACAAACAGAATTTTTAAAATGTCTGGGATGAAATGAGAAGAAACAATTTAAGAGTAATTGAGATACAGGAAGAAATCAAAACACACATGAATGGGATAAGGAACATTCTCAATGAAATAGGTAAAGAAAATTATTCCTATATAAAAATACAGTCAGATATGCTCATCCAGGAAGCTTACAATACCTCCAATAGGCCTAATCAAATAAGAAGCTCACCAAGACACATCATATTCAAAATGTGCAACAGGGAAATCAAGGAAAGAATATTGAAAGCAGCAAGGGAGAACTGTCAAATCACATTCAGCGGCAAATCAAAAAGAATCATATCTGGCTTTTTCGCTCAGTCCCTGGAAGCAATAAGATCATGGAAGGAGAGCTTTCAATGTCTGAATATCAATAATATACAGCCAAGAACACTATATCCAGCAAAATTCAGCTTCAAATTTGAGAGGGAAATAAGAACTTTTCATGATAAGATCAAACTTGTAGCATTTGTGAACAGAAAACCAGCATAACAAAGAATCCTCAAAGATAAACTCCAGACAGAAGAACAATCAAACACCCCTCAAAACCCACAAACAGAGGAAATTCAATAAAAGTATGTGCTATCAATAGACAACCAAGACACCACAGAACTTACTAATAAAACACAATGACTATGAACCACAACATTACTATTCTAACACTGATTGTGAATGGTCTCAACATACCAATCAAAAGACATAGGCTATCAGATTGGCTCAAAAAACAAAACCCAACAATATGCTACTTACAGGAAGCCCATTTTACAGACAATGACACCCACAGATTAAGGGTGAAAGGACAGGAAACAAAAATCTACCAGGCGTACAGCCCAAGAAAGCAAGCTGGAGTTGCAATTCTTATACCCAACAAAGTGGATTTCAAACATAAATTAAGCACAAGAGATAAAGAAGGCCACTACATTCTAGTAAAGAGAACTATACAACAGAAAGATATAACCATAGTAAATATAAACTCTCCAAACACCAACACCCCCAACTATGTGGAAAAATCACTCCAAGACATAAAACCACTAGTGGATCTCAACATGATAGACTGGGAGATTTTAATACACCTCTATCACCAATAGACAGGTCACCTAAGCAAAAAAACAATAAAGATATCTCCAGTCTAAGAAACACCATAAATCAAGCAGATTTAACAGACACCTACAGAATATTCCACCCCCAAATTGGCAGAATATACCTTCTTCTCAGCAGCACATGAATCCTTCTCTAAAATAGATCATATCTTTTTTTTTTAAAGGGAGAGGGACAGTGGGAGAGAGAGAGAGAGAGAAAAAAAATTTTTTTAATTAGTTTTTCATGTAGCCTTTGTTGCTCTGAGACTTCATTGTGTACGTGGTGCTGGGATTTGAACTCGTGTACTTGGGCAAGCTGGGCAAGCGCTGTAACCACTGAGCCACTGCTCTAGCCCCCAAAATAGACCATATTCTAATTAACAAAGGAAATCTCTGCAAATATAAAAACATAGATGTTATTACATGTATCCTGTCAGACCATGATGCCATGATCATAATAATGAATAGCAAAAACTACTGCAAAAAACACCCATATAAGTAAAGACTGAATAATAACCTTTTAAATGAAGAATGGATCCAAGAAGACATGAGAACAGTAATTAAGGAATTCTTGGAAAAGAAGAATGAAAATACAACATATCGAAACCTCAGGTCAGCATGAAAGCATTCTTAAGGGAAAAATAATTTCTTGTACTGAGTGTCCACATTAAGAATAAAGAGAGATCCCTAACAAATAACCTTATGCTCCAACTCAAATCTCTGCAAAGAGAAGAATAGTCTAATCCCAAAGCCAGAAGAAGACAGGAAATAATTAATATCAAAGCTGAAATGAATGAAATTGAGAACAAAAAATAATAAAAAGAATAGATTAAATGAAGAGGTGGTTCTTTGAAAAAATGAATAAAATTGATAGACCCCTAGTCAGTCTCACTAAAAGAAAGGGAGAAATGAAGCAAATCAATAAAATCACCAATGAAAAGCAAGTGATCACCACTGACCCCATGGAAATCCAACAAATTATAAGAACATATATTGAAAAACTATACTCCTCTAAATTAGATAATCTGGAAAACATGGATAATTTCTAGACACATACAACATCCCCACATTGATGCAGGATGATGTTGAAATCCTAAACACACAATAACAGGCACTGAAATTCATACAGCAATTAAAAGCCTTCCAAAGAAGAAAAGCCCAGAGATGGTTTCCCTGCTGAGTTTTACTACCCCTACAAGGAGATAACACCTCTCCTTATCAAGCTATTCCAAGAAATTGAAAAGGAGAGAACTGTCTCACTTTTTATGAGGCAACCATAATTCTGATAACAAAATCCAACAAAAATACATAAAAAAAGAAAAAACTACTGATCAATATCTCTGATAAACATTGATGCAAAAATCCTTAATAAGATTCTAGCAAATTATATTCAAAAAAACATCAAGAAGATAATTCACCACGATCAAGTGGGCTTCATTCCAGGTATCCAAGGCTGGTTCAACATATGCAAATCAATAAATGTGATTCATCATTTAAATAGAAGTAAGGACAAAAACCATATGATCATCTCAATAGAAGCAGAAAAGGCCTTCAATAAAATCCAGCACACATTTATGCTCAAAACTCTAGGGAAAATAGGGACCCAAGGAACTTAACTTTGTGAATGCCATATACGCCAAACCCTCAGCTATTATCAACCTAAATGGAGAAAAGCTAAAAATCATTTCCACTAAACTTGGGAACAAGACCAGGCTGCCTTCTCTCACCACTTTTATTCAAAATAGTCCTTGAGACCCTGGCTGGAGCAATCAGGGAAGAGAAAAATCAAAGGGATAAGAATGGGAAGGAAGGAAGTCAAACTATCCCTTTTTGCTGATGACATGATCCTATAGCTGGAAGATCCAAAAAACTCCACCAGAAAACTGCTAGAGCTAATAAACAGATTTGGCAAAGTAGCAGGCTACCAGATCAACACCCATAAATCAATAGCTTTCCTATACACTAACAATATTAGGGCAGAAGAAGAAATCAGGAAATCAGTCCCATGCACAATATCCTCTAAAAGAATAAAATACTTGGGAATAAATCTAACAAGAGAAGTAGAAGACCTCTACAACAAAAATTATTGGACACTGAAGAAAAAAATCCAAGAAGGCCTGAGAAAATGGAAATATGTTCCGTGCTCTTGGTTAGGCAGAATTAATATAATTAAAACGGCCATTCTGCCAAAAGCACTATATAGATTCAATGTAATCCCCATCAAGATTCCAATATCATTCTTTACAGATATAGAAAAATAAACTCTTAAACTCATTTGAAACAATGAGAAATCCATTACTAAGCAAGAAAGACGAAACAGGTGGTTTTGCATACCACATCTAAAATTATACTATAGAGATGTAGGATTAAAAACAGCATGGTACTGGTATCAAAATAGGAATGAAGACTAATGAAATAGAATATAAGACTCTGAGACAAATCCATAAGTCTTTAAACATCTGGTCTTTGACAAAGAGGGTCAAAATATAACATGGAGAAGAGACAGCCTATTCAACAAATGGTGCTGGACAAACTGTACAGCCACTTGCAGAAAGTTAAAATTAGATCCTTATCTCTCGCTGTGCACAAAAATCAAATCTAAATGCATCAAATAATTAGGAACTAAACCAGCTACCATACAACTGCTAGAAGAAAAATTAGGACCAACACTCCAGTGTATGGGAGTTGGCAACAACTTCCTCAACAAGACTCCCAAAGGGAAAGAATTAAAGTTAAGAATTAATAAGTGGGATGCTATTAAATTAAATAACTTTTGCTCAGCCAAGGAATTAGTCAAAACAGTCAAGAGACAACCTACAGAATGGAGAGAATCATGGCCCATAATCCCTCTGACAGGGGACTAATATCCAAAATTTACGAAGAACTCAAAAAACTGAATAACAAAAACACAAACAAACCTATCAATAAATGAGCCAAAGAGCTAAACAGAAACTTCTGAACAGAGGAAATTAAGCAAGCCAATGAATACATGAGAAAGTGTTCTAAATCACTGGTAATCAGTGAAATGCAAATCAAAACTACCTCAAGATTTCACCTCCAGTCAGACTGGCAAAGATGAAGACTACAAATGATAACAAATGCTGAAAGGGTTGTGGGGAGATAGGAACACTAGCACACTGTTGGTGGAATTGTAGACTGGTACAGCCACTCTGGAAAGCAGTGTGGAGACTCCTCAAAAAATTAGGATTGGATCCACCATATGACCCAGCTATCCCTCTCCTGGGTATTTTCGCAGAGGACTTAGAATAAGCACATTATAGCAACACAGCAAAATGTATGTTCATAGTAGCTCAATTTACAATAGCTAAATTATGAGACCAACCCAGATGCCCCTCACTGGATGAGTGGATCCAAAAGCTCTGGCATATAATATACAATGGAATTCTACTCAGCTGTTAGAAACAATGATATTGTATCCATTGAAGGTAAATGGATGGCAACAGAAGAAATCATGCTGAGCGAAGTTAGCTAAACCCAGAGAGTCAAAGACCAAATGTTTTCCCTCATTTGTGGAGGCTGGAGCTAGACCCAGGCTTAGGAGTAAGGTAGACAAACTCATGCATTAGAACCATAGAACAAAAATGCAATATCTCAATATTTATGACATACAATTACAAGATATTGCATAAGATATTTGAATAAGCTATACTGCAAGCCTTTACAAAAAAGTAAGTGTTTAATCCTATTGTCAAATATATCAAAAATAACAAGGGATGATAGGAAGGGAAAAGGGGAAATGTTGGAACTGAGAAAAAGCAAGTTACATTCCAAACATTTATAAGTATGTCACTGTATATACTATAGTCATGTATATTAAAAATGTTCTTCATAGGTATAATGGAGGAGGCAATGTCCCCCGAAGTTCTGTCTGACAAAGTCCAGACTTGGGGATGGGCTAGGCAAAGCCAGCCCTGGAGAATGCCAAAACTATCCCTTCTAGAAATTGGCTGTGTTTTAGTAATTATATGTATTATGAATTTACTTAAACTGAAAACTTTCTGATTGTTGTAAGAATTGTATTACTCAAACTACTGTTGCGGATTGTTGAGAAGAGTATTAGTAATAACACATATAGAAATCATGGATATTAAAGCTATACTGGCTTTAAAATAAAATTGGATATAAAAAGCAAAATAATTAAAACTAAGAAACAAAGAAACTGTGATACGTGAAACATCTGCAGAAAGACATGTTTATCTTTCCTGTTCTTGCAGAGGTTGAGTTTTGACCCCTCGGCAGTAAATAAGTTACATTAGCCTTTCTTGTCTTTGTAGAAGTTAGATTGTACCTCTTAGCCCATAGATTAAAACACAAACATTTTATAGACTTAACAATTATAGGACTTAGGATAACTATAATATATCTAGTAAGGTCACAATGACATGATCATTTTAGATCTACAGTTAATAGGGTATAAGGGTATAATAGCCTAGAATGTAGTCTAGCTAATTAAATAGCCTCTGGATAAAAATAGGGAGGTGTAGTTTGGGGAAGTGTTTGATCAAAGCAGGCTTAAAGAATTAAATACAATATTATTCTTTTAGTAAATAAAGCTTCTCTGTGCAGTACATGAAACAGTCTATGAAGATTTGACCATGACTTTATGATAAAGTGGATAGTTTTTTTGTCTGGTGCTCTATAACAGTTTGAACCAAAGAGTTACATTTGGTCCCTAGCTAATAAGAAACTTTTCACTTATGCTAAGATAGGGCTTCTAGATTAACATAGCACAGAAAACTTCAAACGCTTCTCTTATCAAGTGAGGCAACGGTTTAAAGAAGTCTCTAAAGGAAAAAGGCAACAGTTTATACCAATTATTTACATATGGTCTATGTGGTGGGAAGGTCAAAGACACAAATTGTACTAATGGTTAAAATGTTAAGTTTGCTGTGAAACTAAAAAGAGAATTGTATAATGAAGCAGATAATGAAAGTCTTGTTTGTGCACCTGTATAAAAATGTTCAACAATAAAGGACAGACGGCATTTTGCTCAAGCAGGGAACTGTGTCTGCTTGCAATTTGTCCCGGAGGTTCCAGCCGTTCCTCCATATCATCCAACTCCACTCCACCTTCGGGGACCCGAGTTCAGCTGGGGCTGGCCCCCGGCAGTATAAGAATTATGTTGCTGTACTTGGGTACTTTAGGAAAAATATAGAACCCAGAAGAGAGGCAAGGGATCAGAGGATGGGAGGAGAGAGATAGAGGGTGCGGTGGGGGGTAGTACTGACGAAGTTGTATTGCTGTGTTGTTGTATCTATGAATATGTGACAACAAATTCCATCATTATGTACAATTATAATGCACTAATAAAAAACAGAAAAAATACAGACTACAGTGGGGAGAATATGCAAAGCTAATAGATATGTGGTAAGCAACTTAGTTAATAGAGGAGGCAGAAATCCCCACAGGGGCAAACCAAAAAGAAATAAACAGATCTGCTTTGCATCTAAATTTTGAAGAAATGAAAGTAAAACAAGCTATCAATTATAATAATATATTCCGAGATATAAGATACTACACAAGATATAATCAAAACAAGAAATACTGCCCAGAACAGTGGCGCACACATATAAACCCAGCAACTGGGGAGATTGATGCAGGAGGATCATAAGTTGAAAGCCAGCCTCAGAGACTTAGCAAGGCACTAAGCAAAATAAAAAAGGTTGGGAATGTGGATGAGTGGTTAAGCGCACACCTGGGTTCAATCTCCAGTACAAAAAAGAAAAAGAAAAAGAAAAGAAAAACAGAGAAAAGAAAAGAAAGAAAAAAGAAAAATAATCCAAGAACTACTGTATGTACTATTTTATAAAAGAAACAGAAAACAAATAGAGTAATATGAAAATAGGCATTTGTGATGCCTTTATATTAGCAAATAAAGGCAAATAAATTTCACAGTAAATAAAACAGAGACAAAAAGATATAAAATAAAAGGAAAGATAAGAAAATCAAAGAAACTTCAGGAACTGGAACAAAAATAGAGAGGAGCTTAGCAAAGAACTTTAACCCAAATATTCCCCTATTCATTTAGTTATGAATGCTGTTCACTGAAAAAGATGCAGGATTTAGGAAAAGGGAATCTGACACAAGGGAGGTAAAGGAAACTCTAGGACAAGAATTGGATGTGAAACCCAAAGAATCAATCCCAAATGAAGCAGAGAATCAGAGCTCCCGGGAGTGTGGATTGCAGAAAGAGCAAAACAGCAAGAAAAAGAGAGAGTGAGCTGATAGTTTACCTGATGCAGATGTAAAACTAGGAGAGATTTACCCTATGGAAAGTTAGGAATGAATAAGGAATGGGAAGGAATAAAGTAAACTAAGAAAAAGAATATAATTAACCCTTGGAGAAAATTGTATAGGAAAGAAAATAATCATTTTATATATATATATACATATATATATATATATATATATATATATGTATATATATATATATTCACTTGTGAATAATGCTTATATAGTCATATTACTGTAAACTCAGGAGGTTTATGTAAATAAAAAGGATCATAGAAGATTAGAGGGCAGAAAAACATGAGTTTGGAGAAAAGCCATCAGAGAGGTATAATGTGGCTAAATAGTGTGAAGTAATTTGTAATATGTAAAATAAAACTAAAAAAAAGTAATAGTGTGAATAACCTATATATTTAGTAATTTGAAGCAAATAAATATTTTTTCTGGGGATAAGAATGATGGTAAGGATGAGTGTGACAGTCTTTTAGATTTTAAAAATATGCATTTATCTTATTAAAAATAAAATTAAGTTATAAAAGGGAGGAAAAAATGTTACAAATGGTTAGAAACTGATGTATCTGTCAAATAGTACCTAATAAAATACAAACAATAATTACCTATCACGTTTATTTAATAAGAAAAAGAGAAAAAGGAGGGGGAGGGAGAGAGTACTGTTCTGCTAGCTAGCTCAGGCACTCTTGTGACTCTCAAGGAAGAATAAAGGACTAAATCATCAGGAAGAAGACATACTGTACCGTGACCCAGGAGCAAAATGAAATCAAGATGGGCCTACAGCAATTTTGGCAGTGAATCTACAGTAAGTCATTAAACAGTCCTCAAGTTCTGATTAGCTTTCTGTTGACCATTTCTTTTTCTTTTTTCTTTTTTTTAAGAGAGAAAGACAGTAAGAGAGAGAGGGAAGACAGAATCGATTTTTATTGAGTTTTTCACATGGCTTTCGTTGCTCTGACACTTGGTTTTGCACGTGGGTGCTGGGGTTTGAACAAGTGTACCTGCGCATGCCAGGCAAGCTCTGTAATCGCCCAGCCACCGCTCCAGCCTCTCTGTTGACAATTTCTAATTTCATAGAGGCCATATTTGTAAGGAATTTCAGAGCTATTTTGCAGCAAGATTTGTACTCATGTTCTCCTTCCTTCCTAAAAGGGAAATGGTACAAAATTCAATGTCAAAGGAAGTGAAAAGAAGCAATGTTAAATAGTTTAAGAATGGAAAAGTGAGAGAGCATACTAAACAATATTTTGATTTGGTAATTTTTGCTGTATTGTTATATAAACTTTGGGCAAATGACTCTTTGATGTCCCATCTGGGATGGATTTACCAGACCAGGAGAATTGCTCAGTCAATTACCAATAGTTTCAAATAAAAAGTACTCTTTAAATTTTGACAAAATATATAAAACAAAATGATTCTCTAGGAAAGAGAAATAATGCAATGAACAAAGGATAGAATCTCCTTTGAATTCCTCAAAGATTAATGGAACAATGAGGATGAAAAAATGCATTTCTTTATAATCCATTTTTTTGGCCAGACACACCATTAATGATTTGTCCTCCTTTTGCGTAATAAAAATGTGCTTAAAAATAATATGCATCAAATGGAAATTTTCATTCAAGGATATGCAATATTCTCTACTGCAACTTATGAGACCTCCAGGGCTCAGACTGCCTTTGTGACAAAGAAGAAACAACAACAGTGATTTAGTAGCCTTACTTTTCCTTTTTCCTTTTCCTTTTTCTCTTCTTCCTCTTTTTCAAGCAATCTACTCAAACAAGGGATGAACGAAGAAGCAGAAATAATGAGAATAACAAGGAAGGAGGGCTCGGTGTGTGCAAGTTCTAGTTTACACTGTAATAAGGAAAAATCAGTTAATTACTCTAGCTGAGATTCTTATCAAACTAGAGTCTTAAAGAAAGAAGATGCACTTAGAAAATATTACCAAATGAGCAATGTTTGGGTCAGGGTTGGAGTATTTCTCATTTCAGGAGCCTCTAAAAATTATTCTAGCTTGTGCTACTAGAAGCTATTTTGCAAAATCTAAATACAAAGAGACTAAAAAAGTAAAGTTGAAATATTACTTCTGCCCCAAGTATGACACTAAGTAGTTCCTGACATAGCAGGACTTTTCATAATCTGTTTTTCTAGTGTAATGAAGTGGAGAAATTGAGTCTGCCAGAATTCCCTTCGGGAGCACTATATTTGTGCAGAGGAGATGCCTTGTCAAACTTGCAAGTGTTAGGAGCTGAGAAACTGAGAGGGTCTGAATAAGGACAGAATGTCCTAGATAGAGACAAGAAGACGAATTTCCTTGTGGTTGCAGAAGAGAGAGAGAGAGAGAAAAAAAAAGAAGGGAACAGGTAAAAAGAAGTAGAATATCAAAACCATACACTGTGATGTCTCTTTCAGACTTTACTATTATTTTTTTAGGAAGACCAATACGGGAAAAATCACAAAAGCCTTAAGGTTAGTAAGCAGAAAACAATGAACATACAAATTCCACCTTGAGGCTATCCTAGGGTTGAGTAGAGATTGTCTGAAAGAAGGAGAATGGTAAAGGCAGAAAGAAGTGTAAAGAATCTGGAAGACACTGGCCCCTCACACACCATGGTATTAGGGCTTTGAGTCAGGTTAGCAAAATCTTTGAGGACTGTCACCAGATGCAGATCTCGGATGTCCCCCAGAAGGGAAAAGGGGACCTTAACACTTGCAGGTTCTTGACTTACACCACAGACAGGAATTTCAAGGTGAGGACAGTAAAGATTAACTCAGGAAAGCAGGGAGATTTATTCAGAAAATCAATAGTTCAGAAAGTACATACGAGGGAGAGGAGAAGCTGTGCCTTGGGGTCTCCAGCTTCTTTTGTAGGAAACTTTGTAAATGGTGTGCATGAAAGTTGTTTTGATCATGGAGCATGGAGCAGGTCGCTGTATTCTGGCTCTTCTTGGAATCTTTAGTTAATAGATAGTGCTCAGATTGTGCCCATGCCTTCAGTTTTTACCATTATTTCTCTCTTTCTCTAGGCTTCTTTTAATCAATCTAAAATATTCTATGTTAGCCAATAGGGCACACTGGCACTAATTAATTGGATTTACAGTACTCTAAGATTTATTGGATCTTTCAAGAAATCAGGCCTGTAGGAAAACAGGCCTAGGGGTGAAGGTGGGGGTTTTAACAGTTTTTAGATTTAAAGCTATAATCCCTTTCCTTCCCTGTTTATTTCCTTTCTACCCATGCTTTATTTTTTTCTATCCTACCTCAGGACCAGGTGCCCAAATGATATAGGTAACACATTTTTTTTTGTTTTAATGTATGACTTTATTTTAAAACTTATCCATTCTACTTTAAATTCAGGTGGAAAAATTTAATCTCAGATGAAATCATCATTCTAGAACCAGGAAGGCTCCTCACTTGACTACCAAACTACTAGACTCCCAGTGAGGGAAGGGGAACAGACTCTAACAAAGCTGACATGTGAGGGTCTTTGGGATTCAACACCAACGTCATAGGGAAACTACTGACATAGTGACTACAGGAAGTGGAGTGGGCAGCAAGAGTTATGGGAGGCAAAATTTAAGAAAGAATGTTTCAGAGAGCCAGGCATACCTAGTGCCATAGGAATCTAGAATTAAAAAGCCGAAGAAACTCCTGATGATCTCACAGCATAGATATTGCTATTCTCCAAGGCCTTTGCCTACCTTACTATCTAAAAACAGCTTCTGTTTAATGGAGTTGTTGGTCAAACAAATATGGAGAACTCTGGTCTAGGCCACATATGACCAGTAATTAATTTTCAACTAAGCTAAGTATGGTCTGAGGCTCTTTTTGTACTTTGAGTTCCTGTGTAGCAAACTACAACTTAACTTAGAATAAAACTGCCATCCAGCAGTGTGTTCTTATGAAAATATCTGAATTTCACCCAATCACAAGGTGCCAATTGATCAGACCATGTCCATAGAAAGCAAATGCTGGAGCTGTAAGCAATCAAAGTATTTCTGCACGTCAGTCCTTTTTCCTGTCCGTAAATACTGTCTGCCCAACGTACTGGGTTGAGCTGTCTAAATTTCTCCCAGTTCTGAGGGCTGCCCAATTCATGAATTGAGTTTTGCTCAAATAAACTCAGCTAAATTTAGTTTTTCTGTTTTTCTTTTGACACTAGAGATACATTAGAAGAGTAGGGATGGAAGAAGAATTGGCTTTGTGAGCAGAATGAAACATAGACCTAGAGAAAGGATGGTAATTAATATAAAATGTACGGGTCCAGTACTGGGAACTGTCATAGCCTCCAAGGCACCAAAGTAAAAGTTAAAAGACCTCCTCCTATCAACCGTCTCCTCTACCCCAGAGTGGAAAACTGTATCACTTCAGATCTGAAAGAAACTACAAAAGTAACTTATTCCCTCTTCCTCTCCCCATCTACTCTGGACCCTAATAGTTAATTACTCACTTATGTATTGGTATGTTTCTGATCAATAAATGTCTGTAACTCTACATACAGGTACAGATACAGAATGACACCTAAGAATTTTCGCATCTTCCCAAATTTGATTCTTGTCTCTTTTGTTAGTTTTTTGTCACTGGGACCAACATATTTAACAAGAACAAATTACAGGAGGAAGTTTATTTGAGCTCGCAGTTTCAGAGATTCAGTCATGGTTGGCTCTGGGCCCAACATGAGGCAAAACAACATCATGGCAGAAAGGTGTAACAGAGGAGCACTACTCCACTCATAGAAAGAGGAAGGGCCAGTGAGATAAGGGCACATCCCCAGTGACTCGCCTACCTACCATTACCACCCAATTACTCCATTCAAACTAAGATGCACTAATTAGGCTACAGCTCTCAAAATCTAATAATCTATCTCTGAATATTCCTCCACTAACATAGGAGCTTTTGGGGACCACCTATACCAAATCCATAATATCTCTCTCTACATATTCCATAAACTTCGCCTTACTTCCAGTCTCGACTCTGACTTTCTGTCTTGGCCCCAGAACATTGCTTACTTTGTACAGACAGCTTTCAAAAGCAGCTTCTATTGCCTTAGGTAGGAGCTCTTGCTCCTAGACCTAAGATGTAAAAAGGAGAGCATCTAGATATTTACTGCCTTAGAAACCTAAATAGAAACATTTAAATGAACACCAGCAATATTCAAGATATATTAGGTCTTTCTGTGATATTCCAGCACCTGAAAAGATAAAAATCCAAGAAATACACCTGAAACAAGAATACTGCATACAAAGATGCTAAAATAGTCCCAATTTGTGCCTGGCCAATTTATTTACTTGAATGCTAGTTTCTTCTAATTTTTTTCTATCCTTACAGACATTCAAGGATTATTTCTAAAAGATCCCTTTTACTGCAGGCCAGATGGAGGGACAAAAGTGGAAAAAAAATCTGCCTTAATTAAGCAGATTACAAAATTGTATACTTGAATCTACTACAAGCAATGCTCAGAAAAATGTGCTGATAGGCCTGGCAGTTTCATTATGCAGAGGAAGTGACTAGGGGAATTGCCACTCTGTGGGAAACCTTGACCACTGGAGAGGAATTTGTCTGTGAAGTGGAAGTAACAATTATTTTGCAAGCATCTTGGGAAATTCTTGTCAGTTAGAATCAGACAAGTATGAGGCACGTACTTTGTGACCACAAAGTGTGAAGAAACAAAACTTATGAAGTATGATTGCTATCTCCAAGTTCTTGAAGAGCATCCATGTGAAAGAGAGCTTCTCATTGTTTTACTTATTCCTAAAAAGTAAAACTCGGTCTGATGAATTGAAATTTTGGAGTAATAGACTTCAGTCATTTTTAAAAAATAATTTTCAAAACTATTCGGTACTATTCAAATATTTGGCAACTATAAGGCAAAATTTTGGCATAAAGGAGGAAAGTAGTTGTAGAAGCAGATTGAAGATGTCCCATAAGAAGTTACAAGAGGGGGCTGGAGCGGTAGCTCAGTGATTTCAGCACTTGCCTGGCAAGCATGAGGACCCGGGTTCAAACCCCAGCACCACGTACACAACTAAGTGTTGGAGCAACTAAGGCCATGTGAAAAACTAAATAAAGTTGTTTCTCTCTTTATCTGTCTCTCTCACTGTCCCTTTCTCTTTAAAAAAAAAAAAAGTAGTTACAAGAGCAAAAGGCTTCATGTTGAAGGAACTCTATGAGATATTTCTCAATGTTGAAAGCATAAAGGATAAATTTTATCATCTAATCCAAACTTAGAAAAGAGGATGAGAAAAAATGAAAACAGATTTTTAAAAATAACAAAAATAAAAAAAAGAGGATGAGAATCAGTCAAAGCATAGAAAAAATGCCTTCTCCTTAGCCTAAGTTAGACAATGAGATAAAGACAAGCACTGTCCAAACTACTAGAGGTAAGTTTATTTGAAAATAAAACACTTCAATTCTCAATGTGTCAAATATTTCAAATTATATGGTACTAAATAAATATTTATTTTACTGTTTATATTTCCTTACATATTCATAACTAACACTAAGACAATTTTTAATGTTTTGACAAAGGATCATAGGATAATTGCAATTTTTTCTCTTAGATTATTAAGGTTGCTTTACATGGTTTTAACTTGCACATTTCTGCGGTCACAAAGTACTGTGCAAAGTGAGAACTGCCTGTGTAAGAAACTTCTTTATCAGTCAAAAAGACTTTTTTTTTTTATTACTACTACGTCTGAATTCATTTTAGGTGCAGAAAGTTTATTAATAAACAGAAAAGAACTGGGTATTAAGGGAAGATGTGTTGAATGTGTATGCATATTTCTTATTTAGAGATAATCCCATGGCTTTATAAAACAAATAAAAAGGATTCAGCTGCTTCAGAATCTAGAAAACTGCTTCTGGAAGGAAAGCTGATAATGAGCTTTTCCTTCAGCATTACTTCAGAGCCAATAAAAATGATGCATGCTAAGCAACAAGTAAATCTTCCCCAAGGATAAAAGTCATCTGCTTCAAAGTAGAAACTGTCACAACCCCCCATCTAAAATGAAGCTTCCAATTTTTAAAAGTGTTCCAGTGCACACAGAGTTGTGTTTCATGATCACCCTTGAAACCAGCAATATTATTTGTATCAGTCCCTCTGGTCATAGCCAGTTTTCCGACTGATTTTCCACATCCTTATATTCTACCCCAAAAATGCTGGTGAAGGCATTCGGGTTGACCACCAAATTATGTGTCCTGTTGGAGTCTGACCTTCATTCTATTTCATTAGCTGCCCTAGAGTGACCTTGTGACAATTATTGGGGTCTGACCTTCACCTCCATTTCATCAGCCGCACTAGAGTGATCTTATGACTATTTGCATAAGCTCCTTCTGGAAGGGCTGCTACGTCGTGCTTAGTTAAAGATTAGGGTGGGTTAAAATGTCTTAATGACAGGTTACTCCCTAGTTTTTGTCTGTACCCTAGTTTTTTTGTCTGTACTCGAAATCTGCATAACTCCTAGTAATTCCCTTAGGATTATAAAAGGAAATGTAGAGTCTAAATAAAATGAGACAGCTCCACCTGGATCTCCTGCCTGTGTTCTTTCTTGTTCTCAGCCCGTCCTTCAGGCCAGAACCCGGCTGGACCAGGGCAGTGTCCAACAAACCAAGTTTACATACCAAAAAAGGCTTTCAAAAAATAAATGACTACATAAAAATGTTTTATTTATTTCAACCCCACCTGAAATTAAATGGATCAAAATAAACATTCCTTTTGAGTAAAAGAACCAGGAAACAGGAGAAACAATAAGAATGCTATAGTGGGCTTCATGTATACCACAGGTATTTCTTCTGAAACTTATTTTGTGTTGCTACCCTAAAAATCTAAATGTGGATTTGTTTTAAGGTGATAAGAAAGCTGTTATATTTATTTATTGAATGAATATCTATATGTTTCTTGCTATATGACCACCACTATTCTAAGTACTTTATGAATATTAACTCAGGGAACCATCTCATTAATTCTTTCAGGTATTCTTACTTATCCCATTTTATAGACGAATAAACGAAGGCCCACAGCAGTTAAGTAAGTTGTCTAAGATCTTACAGCTAGTAATTTCTGTGTTCTGCTGACACTTTGAAAGCATTATCCTATTTACCCACTAGTGGTTGTTGGTTGGTTTGTTGTTGTTGTTGTTGTTTTTGGTTTTTTTTGTGTGTGTGTAAGGGATTGAACCCAAGGGTGCTTAACCACTGAGTCACATCCCCAGACCTTTGTCTACAAATTTGCTTAGGGCCTCGCTAAGTTGCTGAGACTGGCTTTGAATTTGTGATCCTCCTGCCTCCCAGCCGCTGGAATTACAGGTGTGTGCCAGTACTCCCAGGCCTCTTTACTTACCCACTTGTGAGAACTTGTATCTGAGTCCTAGTGTATGATTTTCATTTGGTTCAATGGTCTGTGAATGGCCAGTGAGCTCATATTCTGTATGGAGCAGAGATGTGCCCAAGTTTCTGGAAGAGAAAAGTGCTATTTCTATAAATTGTTAGTCTTTCATGAAATAATTATATGTACCCACTTCTGGGTTCCTATGTACCAATCAGTAAGCTAATTGCTTTTATCTGCCATTTCTTCCGTATACCACACAATTCTAAGATGTATAAGTAATTCCTATTTGGTTTTTTTTTTTAAATAAAACTAAAAGAGACTTAATAACTCATTCAGACTGGCACATTCAGTAGAGTGTGAAGCCTCCACACAAAGCCAGGTTTATCTGACTCCAAAGATCACTCTTTTGTCCACAATTCTGTTATTCTATATCTTTTCCCAAGATGACTTGTTTCCTTACAAGAATATTCAAGAAAAGAGTCTGGGGAATAGCAGTAGCCATGTGCAGCCTCATGGATAAAATTATTCCTCTGCAAGAGGGTTAGCCACGTGGATATCCAATGTCTTACTTTCATATCAGCAGGTCATTGAAGGGTGGTCAGCTAGAATGTATACGACATAACAAAATCCGATTATAATGCGAACATCCCCTCTAAGGCATGAATTGTCATTGGTATTTTTAGCTACTTCTGACCATTTCACAGAAATAAAACATATTCAGACACTTTACAAACACCTCACACAAGTCTCCTACAAAATGCTTAGCCTGCTACATTTTCCAAATAATTACACTTCAGTGGGGATGTGAAGAAAAGGGAAATCTACAAAACTGTTGTTGGGAATGTAAATTAGTATGTCCATTATAAAAAATAGAATGGAAATTGCTTAAAAAGTTAAAAATAGAACGTGCATGTAATTCAGCAATTCCACTACTGGGTAGACATTCAAAGGAAATGAAATCCATATATTGAAGAGACATCTGCATGCCCAGGTTCATTGCAGCCCTACCCACAACAGCCAAGATATCGAATCAACCCAAGTGTCCATCAAAAGATGAATGGATAAGCAAAACAACATGGTATATGCACACAATGAAATACTATTCAACCTTAAAAGAGAATGAAACCCTGCCATTCAACAACATGTATGAACCTGGAGACTACTGTGTTAAATGAAAAGAACCAGGCATCCAAAGACAAATACCACACTATCTCACTCACATGTAGAATCTAAAAAAGGTGATCTCCTTAAAGTAGAGATAGAATGGTGGTTATTGGAGGCTGGGATGGGTTGGGGGAGGTGTGGAAAAATATGGGGAAGGGAAAGTTTGGGAAATGTTGGTCAAAGGATACATGATTATGGTTAGATAGAAGGAACAAATTGCAAAAGGTCTATTGTGCAGCAAAGTGACTATAGTGAATGACAATATATTGTGTTCATGAAAACTGAAAGTGTATGTGCTTTTGCCACAAAAATGATAATTTGAGGGGGAGCTTTTGTTAATTGGCTGGACTGAACCCCTCCTCAATGTATATATACTCTAAAATATATTGAACAGGACAAAAAGCACACAGTGGGGAAGAGGGTGCAACTCCGTGGTTCAGCGTGTGCTTAGCGCGCACAAGATCCTGGGTTCAGTTCCCAGCATACAATGATATCTGTCCATTTTTTTTCAAATTTAAAACAATTTAAACTTTAAAAAAAAATTATGCCTTGCAGAACCCAGATCGCCTTCAGAAAGTTCAACAGTTCCAATCATGGTTGCCAACATGACTCGTTACTCAACACTCTGTTTTCCTCTATTTTTCATTACCTTGAATAAAAAGAATACTTCAAAAAATATGCCTCATACCTTCTCAAATATCATGTCCTCAAAAAAATTTTTAAAGAAAGCAAAATAGCAGTATGTATTAAATTAATTTGAGATATAATACCTGATTTTTTTGACAGATTAACTCTCAGAACATGGAGGTCAGGGTACATGCTTAGTAGTAACTTGACTACTTTACAATGGTGTAAACGGTGACTCTATCTCTTTCTTTTTGAAAGGATGTAGGTTCATAGATTTGATTTATTTATCTTTATTTATTTATTTATTTTTTAGGATGCCAGTGATTCTCAGTCAGCTAACAGTTGCCTGGTCAGTGAGGGAAATAGGATGCCCAATTCATTTTGTTCCCTCTTTGGCAGATACCAGGGACACAAACAAGGAGTATTAACTTTTGAAAAGAAAACACTCCATTCCTCCTAGAAGAGCTTGTTTGCTTGTGATCTTTCATAAGCTTTTGCTTATGAACTGTGCCTGTTGTTAGAGTTTGGATATGGAGGATCCCCCAAGGGCTCATCTGTTAAAAGCTTGGTCCCCAGTCTGTGGCACCTCAGGGCGGTGGTGGAACCTTTAAGAGTGGGCCTAGTGGGAGGAAGTGAGGTCACTGGGGGTGTGCCCTTCAAGGGTCACCAGCCCCTTTCCCTCTTTCTCGCCTCCCAGCAGCCAGGAGATGAATAGGCTCCCTGTGTGCATCTCCACCATGACATACTGTGCTTTGGGCCAAGCAAACCTCTGAAAATGCGGATCAAAATAAACCTTCCTCCTTTTACGTTGATTTTTTTCAGGTGTATTTTCACAGAGATGAAAAGCTGAGGAATGTACCTGTTCCATTGGGAAATTATCAAAATGTTTTCAAAAAATATGAAAGAAGGGCTGGGGTGTAGCTCAGTGGTATAACACCGGCTTGCTTAGCATGCACAACGCCCTGGGTTCAGTCTACAGCGCTGCCAAAAAAAGAAAAAGAAAGTAAAAAGAAAGAAGAAGAAAATAAGGAAAGGGGGAAGGAAAGAAAGGAAAAGGAAGAAAAGGAGGATGGAAGGGCAGGAGAGAAGGAGGGAGGAAGAATGAGAAAACAAGAAAAAAGTCTGCTTTAACAGGGGAGGCCTTATACTACCAAATTAACCACACATAAAACATTTATTAACTAATCCATCACTCCTAAGTTCTGAAATTTTTGTGCATACAGAAAAATACCTTCCATGCAGATGCCACATTTAAAACATTTTTTGAATACACACACACAAAAAAACTATTTTTAAGTAATGAACAGTTCCCTTTAATTTGTAGGTGCTGGACAGAAGGTTGCAAGAGCTGCCCATGTAGTTTTCCTTTTAAAACTATGGGCACAAGCCAGGCACAGTGGCACATGCCTGTAATCCCAGCAAGTTGGGAGGCTGAGGCAGGCAGATTGCAAAATCAGAGCCAGCCTCAGCAAGTGAGTGAGGCCCTGAGAAACATAGTGAGACCCTGTCTCAAAAAGAAAAAAAAAAGTGCTGGGGATGAGACTCAGTGGTTAAAGACCCCTGGATTCAATCCCCAGTACAAATCAAACAAAAAAACACAACAAAAAAACACCATGGATCAAGTCTTCTCTGAGGATAGAGAAGGCAATAATATTTATGTTTAATTTGAAAAAGAATCATTAAGCCAAACTGTACTAAGATGGTTATGGTCAGTATTAGATGAGCCAGCACCTGAGTATCTTAGCAACAGCGCTAAGACTAGGAGTTAATTCAGAGGCAGTAAGAAAATCTCCCTCAACAAGTAGGCAAATAAGTCCCTTCTCGGTGTATTTCCTCCAGTCTTCTCTTCACCAACCCAAGATGTCTAAACTAGGTTGTTTTTACTTGCATAATCCAAAGCTTGAGGAAGAGATTGAAGAATTTTTCTGTGCTCACTAAAACACACCAGCAGTGTGGCATCTTCTCTCTCTGCTGATCCCTACAGTTGGATGTCTGTCTACCTTCATAAAATAAGGACAGCAGCCCATCTTCAGACCAGTAGCAAAGAGAAAATGCCTTTTGCCCTCCTCCACAGCCACCATCTGTCTTCGTACATCATTCCTTAAAAATCCAGCATTACTGGGAGTTACAGCTAATGCTAGATGCAAGTGTTTAATGAGTGGAAGAATTAAACAAAAACAAAAACAAAAGAACCATCTCAAACTGCAAATTAGGGGATCAGCAAAACCCCTGCTGGTTTCAAACTCCCATTCGACCTTGCCAAGACACTAATTAATATAATAAAAAACACAAAGATCTTGCTAAAATTAAATGAGCAGGCTGCCCACGGCTTGCTGCCCACTCTCTGAGCAAGCATCTGCTTAGAATGTAAGCAATTGTCTCCTCGGGAGGCTAAAGGAAGGGCGGAAAAATTGCTTTGGCACAGAGTCCAACAGTTAACTATGCCCCTTTTGAAAACAGAATTCTTATTCTGTTTTTAATGCCAAGCACATTCAATGTCAAGTAAATTGGTCTCAATACAAAACATGACAGAACTGCAGCAAATGCTACTATCGACAGTACCAAAACCAGAAATGTATGTATATATATGTATATGTGTGTGGATATATATATCATCGTGTTAAGCAGCTTTTGAACAGTTTCTCCTTTTTAACTTTCACTAGCTTCTTTTTATCTAGAACCAGATTTGTCACATACTGGGCATTCAATAAATCATACATCTATCAGGTATGGCAGTACATGCTTATAATTCCAGTGACTCAGGAGACTGAGGTAGGAGTATGGCAAATTTGAGGCCAGCCTCAGCAATTTAGTGAGAAAGACCTTGTCTCAAAATAAAAAATGAAAAGGACTGGGAAGGTGGTAAAGCACCTCTGGGTTCAATCCCCAGTACCAAAAAGAAAAAGAAAAAAGAAGGAAAGAAAAAAAAAAAGTCCTGGTTTTGCAGAAAAGAAGACAAATACTCAGGCTGTCCAAGATAACACCGTTAATAAAGGACAGAGTTAGAATTCCAGATGAGTTCAAAGTTTCCACTCTTTCCAAGAGACCATGCTATCTTCTACTTTGAAAACCTATACTGTATGTTTGTGTCCCTTCTCAGATGTAACGGAGATTGTCCTGCTCTGTATACGGTTTGTCCTCCTGAACTCACAGGAGTTAAATCCCCAATCATGTACTAATAATATTAAGAAGGTAGAAGCAGAGACTGGAACTGGAGCGATGGCTCGATGTTTGCCTGGCCTGTGCAAGGATCCAGGTTCACCGCAGCACTACAT
>PVKS010033297.1:0-21838 GCA_004027875.1 Aplodontia rufa
GCCGAATGGTTTCTCTCATCTGTTGATACTAGAATTTATGTTGAAGCAGTAGGACAGACGGCTGACCTAACAAAGCCTCAAATTGAATGACTTTCAGTGCAACAGGGGCGAAAGCTCCCTAGGTAACTTGGAGGTGAAGGGAAGGAGATGGGGAGGGGGGAGGGTATATGAAGAACTCATAGGAATCTGGTGATGGGGAAAATGGGGGAACCATCCCAGAATCCGATGTTATTCCTACACTAGATACCCATTTAACACATTAGCTCATCTGGGGGAAACCGCAATAGATGAAACCCATAGTAGCTTATCTATGCGTTAGCATTACTCCTGGTTAACAAAGTTTATACACATTGAGTGCTACAGTTTTGACAATGTTTCCCCCTCATCTGTATCCTGTATCGCAATATACTTCTAATAAATGTGGAAAAAAAAAAGAACATAGAGGCATATTTATTTAATTGTATTCTTCTTTAAATAATTATATGATCCAGGGGAGTAGGAATCATGTGTGTTTGTTTGCTAATAAGTCCTTAATAGCTACCAAATAACGTAGCACATAATAAGTCTTCAAGAAATTTTGATAAGTGAGTGAATATTCATATTTTTATAAGTTGTAATAGTATGCTATAGATGCAAAAAAGAATCAGGGATTTTCCATTGACCTAACAGTGTAGTGTTCAGAAGGAACTGTGTGGAATCCATTGGAAATTCTGGATTTGACACCTATCAAATGTTAGGGAAGTTTCTAAACTTCTCTGAACCCAATTTTGTCATTGGTAAATTGAAAAAAACAAAACAAAAAAATCTTAATATTCTCTTTTTTACCCCCAGAAGAATTTTGAGGATTAAATGAGAGAATTATATTAGTGTTTTGAGATCATGGAGTATTTATACAAATTTACACTGTTGTCATTATTAAATACAAAATGATATTTGAAAGCAGGCTAGGAAAAGAAGGAAAGGGAGACAGAATAAGAAGAGACAAAAGACAGCTAAGAGGTCATTGGCAAATGCATGCCGTGGTTGGAATTTCTTGTCTATCCTTTAAAATCAATTATTTAAGATAAGAGTCACAGTGGCCAAAAATGATCATAAAGCAATTATGATATGTATAGTTTTAGGCTGCTTACATCTTTGGGAATTTTTCTAGCATGTGAATCCTGATTAACAGCAGATGTTATCTATACTTTTAAATTTCTTAGATCTTTATGATTTTGTGTATTGCATAAACATTCATTACTTACTTTGTCACACATCATTTCATATCATCCCTAATTTTCCTTTCCTTTTGTAAATTATATGCTAAGTTCTAAACCTGTATGAATTCCTTTATGATGCTAATGATTCCTTCTCTTGTACCCACTTAATTCTCAAATTCTCAATTCATCACACAATTTAAGCAAAACTTATAAAACCTCCATTGTAATCTGTCTCATTACATTTGCGGTGCATGCTTTTAGCTTTGAGGGTGTTAGTGAAGCTTCAGCTACAAGGTTTATTAGTGACATTTTTTGACTCTGGATTTCACAGTGGATTTTATGTGATCACTTTACTTGATTTTGATCTGAAATATTATACAGCTCAAGTATAATGGAGAAACCTCATTTTTGATTTCCAAGTGAAAAAGTATGTATGCTAATTAGCCTTTTTAAAAAAAATAATGGATCAAGGAAGTGTCTTACTTAATTCAATCTGAATTTAAACTTTTTAAAGAAAATGTATATTTGATGCATAGGAGGTACTGTTGGTATACTTATGCATTCACCCAACTCAGTTTATTCAATGAACTACTGTTCTAAGTGCTGGCATTTAAAAAAAAAAGATCCTTGACTGTGTTGTTAGCTTCCTATTTATTTGCATCTGGACTTAAATTTTGGTTATGTAAAACTCAGACTTGTTATGTAGATTCCTCATAGTTTAGAAAATTAAGAGGCTATTATAAAAAATGTTTGATGACTGATTCCCAATGCTGGATTTGCAAGACCTGGATTGTTACTCGACACATACACATATCTTAACCACACATTTAAATTCACTTTAATTTTGTAAACATAAGGATCTACATAGCATTTTGTTCAACCTTCTGCATTAGGCCTGATACTGTTTTGGCTGCTTTAGCAGAAAGCATAATAGCAGTGGTTTGAACTAGCTAGAAGCTTATTTCTCAGGTATGTAAAAGTCCAGACTGGTAGGGAGTCTGGGTGAGGGGCCCTCTTACATGAGGTTATGCAGGGCCCTAGGGTTCTTCCTGTTGTGTGACTCTGCTCTCTCTTAGGGTGTTGCCCTTATTATTGTGGGTGGTGTCTCACTTGCACCTCTTTGAGCCCCAGACAGGAAGAGGGGGAAAGAGAGAGTGGAGGACACAGTTTCTATTCAAGAACATGACCTGGAAGATGCACAGGTTATATCTTCTCACAGCTGTGATTCAGAACCCTATCACTTGATTACACCATGCCACAAGGGAGGCTGGGAAAGTTCCTCTCCAGCTAGGTAATTACATCTCCAGAAACACTAAGGATAAAGAGTAGAACAGATACTGGGGAAACCCTGTTAATTCGTAGGAGGTGTCCCTTCTGCCTTCCTCCCCCATATGTATACTTTGCATTTTCTAAGGATATTTTGATTTTTTAAACAAAAATAAACTTAAAAATGAAACGATACCTTAAGTTTCAAAATGCTCATGAACCCAACATGCAGGATCTATAAATGTTTTATCATACATCTTGGCTAAATCCCAAGACATGAACAATTCATGTTTTAACCCCTGAATTATCTAATTCTTCCCTATAGTCTTAAGAACTAGTAGTATCAGAATTTTTTCCCCTCACTAATCAGAGAGATTCCTATTGAAAGAGAATGGCTAAGCAGAAGCAGTCTGTTAGTGAACAATTCCACAAGTTGGAATACTTCTTGCATGCTAACTGTCCAACTACAGCACACCTGAAATGGTAGCTAAATTTGACATTTCACTACTAAATCCTCCTTGTGGTCATTCATTAGTTCTCTCTGAAATCAGCCCTGATTTCCAGGGACTCTTTAAAGTCTTCATCTATTCATTTACTCAGTCAATATATTGAATAGCTGTTGCATATAGGGCATGGGGCTGACTGGTGGAGGAATAGGGGTAAAAGAGTGAGACAGTCTACAACCTTTGCCTTTACGGTATTTATGATCAGGCAGGGAAGAAAAAATATTCATGTGCTTTATTAATCAATCCTGTAACGTATGAGGAATGTCAAAGCTCTTGGGTATTGGCAGTTCAGAAGCAAACACAACCCCTTCTGGTGAGATCTGCGTCAGGAAGGAGAGGCCTGGTTAGAATGTGTAGGATTTTGTAAGCAATGGAGGACTTTTTGTAACCATGGAGCACTGTCTAGGAAGTGAGAACAGTGTAAAGAAAGCTGTAGAGATGGGACAAAGTGGCGTGATGTGGCCCAAACTGTTTTCTCTAACTGGGGAGAAAGGTGGGGGACACTAGAGGCCTGTTAGACACAGGTGCTGACTTCCTAAGGTAGCTTCGTTAAGTGGCGCTGGGGTAGACATCTTGAAAGAATTATCTATCTCCATAATTCTGCTCCCTGTGTACTCCATAAACTCCACAGCAACAGTACGAGGCACAGGGATGTGTAAGGACAACCTTTAAGTCCTCATAGGCCTTCCCAATGTCTCAGAAGTCTCCCTCTTTTCCCGTATAGTTGAGCTTATTAATTCCTTATATGTATGAAAATTATTCTGATACCTGACTCTCCAAGTTAACTTCCAAATGTCAACTTAGTCTAATAAGCTGCTAGCATTTGTACCTGTGACACTTTGGGGCAAGTGCTGGGAAAATAGCAAATAGACATGATTCAGGAAAGTAGATTACTCAGAGTCGCCTAAATAGTTACCAAAGGAGATGTTATAACTTTTGGGAGTCCCAAAAGTAAGACTGTCTTGAGTTAATTTCTCAGATACAAGAGAAACACCAAGTCCTTAAAGTGTCCAACAGTCTTAAAAGTTAAATAAAAAAATATTTGAATTTTTGGTGCTAAGCAGAGAGAATTCTGCACAAAGCTCTCGCCTGAAATGGTACTACTGGAGCTGAAACAGAACAGAGACAAAATTTTAAAAGTATATTAAAATGTTAATTTCTCTCTAGCATTTCCACTTATAACAGTTTCTGAACCCACTGAGTTGAAAAGAATGTTTTCAACTTTGCCACAATAGGAAAAGGTCTGGCTCAAATATAAGCATTTCAAATCTGGAAGTATTTTGATTTTGATTTACATTTAAATAAGGCTCCCTGTACAGATGGAGAACTTGAGAGGATCTGTACCTCCTGTCCTGGCCAACATAAAAGGCAGATTCCAGCTGAGGAGGGATCCAAATCAGAGAGAAGGGATTGGAGGGCCTACCAAGTAGTTGATTACTTTTGTCCTATCTTCTCATCTCAACAGGGATAAATGCTGGTGTAAGTGAAATGTTTTGGCTTCCCAGGAGGAAAGGCAGTACAGTGCCCCAAGGTGGTATGCATATCTTCACCATTGTTGATGAAGTTTAAAACTGGGTAGGAAGCTGGGAGAAATTTCAATGAAGGTTTCTTTCCAGGTGGGAAATGTAAATTCCATCAGTGAGTGAAAATAGCTAAGAGCTTTTCAACTTTGTGGCCCAAACCCTTTAATTTATTATTTGTTGGCTTTCTTCGAAGTATCTAAGCTTGAATATAGAGTTTGTTGGATTTCTTCTACTATAGATTGTTCATGGGACAACTTCACAAGTAATAGACCCAAGAATAATAAATCAGCATTAATATTCAGACTAGACTCCTTTTTTGATCAACATTACATTTGGTAGAATATCAAAATGGACTCAGTTGGTTAATTAGGTTGGAGTTCTTTAACCCACCTGAATATCTAGAAAGGTAGGAAAGAAGGTGGATCTCAAGTTGCAGTTATAGTTCACCTTGCTCATTCTACATTGACTTCAGGAATTCATGGGATGGATTTAAGGTAAATCTCTTGATATGATATGAATTTATATATATATTATATTATTTCATTAGCAGCTTGTTTGATTGTTCAACAAATAAATTTCTGAATAAAATAAAAATAAAATAAAAAAATTAATGAATTCTCTGTGCCTAGGAGACAGGAGATGCTGCATTTGGATGTCCTTGGTCTTTCTTTGGTTTCTTTTTTTTCTTTTTTCTTTTCTCTTTTCTCTGTCTCTGTCTCTCTCTCTCTCTTTTAAGAAAGAGGGACAGTGAGAGAGAGAGGGGAGAGAGAAGTAGAGAATCAATTGTATTTAGTTTTCCATGTGGCCTCTGCTGCTCCACACTTTGTTGTGTATGTGGTGCTGGGGTTCGAACCCGCATACTTGCGCATGCCAGGCAAGCGCTGTAACCACCAAGCCCCTGCTCAAGCCCCCTTTGAATTGGTTTCTAACAGTCAACTCCTATATCTTTGGGAATCCTGAAGTGCAATTATCTATGCTATTTCTCTTTCATCCTAATTAGATACAGCCTTCTTTCACTTCGGAGACTGAGGTAGTCAGGTTCATGGGCCTTTAGATTTGGCAACTTTTGCTTGTTTCTATTGGGAAATATTTTTGTTAAACCAGAACTAATACCTCCTGGAAAAGTTTTGGACTCACTTTTCATTATTGACCTTATTTACACTACCTCTTCAGTTGACAATTGTGTGGGAAAAAATACAGTTGTGTGGTATAAAGGGACCAACTAATAAGTGGCTAGAAAACTTTTCCGTTTATAGCCATGGCCAGAGGAAATCTTACTCGTACTCAATCAGATAACCTTGGAGCCAATGAGTATGTCAACTTGGTGACAGTGACCGCAGATGGAAATGACCCGGTCTTTTGCTGGGTAAGCCAGAAAAATTGCTGCTTGTGTGATTAGTTATCATTTATCCATTGACTAAAGTGCGCTGGGAACTTATTGTCCTTTATTTGACTACCACTGTAGATTTACCATGAACGCCCTGTCTTAACTATCAAACCAACTTTGTGGCGAGTGACTCAATATTCATATTATCCTTATAGCTTTAACCATGCAGCTTTTCAACCCCTCTGAGGAACTGGGACCTCCAAGACACTGACATGAAGTTAAGATACTTGCCAATCTCTGTCCCTTTTTTTGGTATCTGCAAATTTCTCTTTCTCTTTTTCTCTCTATGTCTTTCCTCTCAAAATCATTTGCTCATAGTCATCATTACATCCTGTCTGAAGTATTTATTATTTCTGGAGAAACTTTAGGCTTTTTTAATACATGAGAAAAAGCTTTGAGTCCAAGAATAAATATATTTTTTCTACACTGAAAAAAATTCCCAAGGCAGTGAATACAGAAGGGTTGACAACCTGCTTAAAATGGAGGGACATAGGAAATACAAAGAAAATACAAATAAAACATCTTAAAATGTCATGTCAATACATCAACATTGTAGCTCAACTCAACACAAACTCATTTGGCACCTTCTATCTACTAGCCAGACAAGTATCATGATTAAAAGGCGCATGATCTCGAATGAATGAGTTGTGTTTAAAAACCAAGAGATTGCCCCAGGTGGTCAATATATAAGTTCAGCAGGTGGTGAGGAGGGGGAGGTTTCTGTAAGGAAAGATAAGCAGGAAATACCCAGAGTTTGATTATTATTTTGTAAGCAACAAATGGCATGGACTGCTTTCAACTAGATACTTGATAAGATCGAGTCTGTTTTTAAAGGATGATGGTGGTTACAGTGTGGAGAGCAAGTTGAGTGGAAGGCAGAAGTGAGTGGCTAGAAAGCTTTGCTTCATGGGAAGTGAGAGAAAGAGTCTCCGCATGACATCCATCTCATTGCAGGACCTGGGGCAAGAGGATAGGTGGAGACCGCTCCCCACTCCAAGCTTCCACCCTTCCGAGGCTTACTCTCTTTTCTCCATCTGCTGTTCATGGAACCCACCCTCCTACATCCACATGCCTAAACTCCATCTGTCTGCCCTCTTCCCATCCCACAAACAGCTACCCCTTAGTCACAACTCAGACCTGGGGACCTGTGTATGGGCTCTACTCTCCGCAGGCTGAGGCTGCTCCTATAGAATAGGAAGCTGTGCAGATCCTGAAGTACATTCCTGGTTCCTCAGGTTATGATTCCAGGGTCTTGGGTACATAGAGTGTGGTCTAGAATCAGGGTTCTGGGCTGCAGGAGAAATGGGTTTCATGGTTTCATGTGGGTTTGCACCATTGGCCCTGGGACTCCTTGCAATCAACCTGCAGCAAGTCTAGAGTGGGACACTCTGAAACTCAGGAACTCTAGACAGGGCCCCAGTGCCCTGGACCTAAGGGATTTTCTTCTTAAGAAACATCACCATTTCACCAAAGTATAGAGAACCCACAGAGAAAAATTTTATCATGTCTGAGTGTGAAGTAGACACCACACACACACACACACACACACACACACACACAAAAGATGAACGTGAGCAAGGTCCAGATACCATCATGGTATTTATTCTCACATTACAAAGATCATACTAGAGGGATGGTAGCTAACTCCCCATGTTCTTCAAGTAGACCAGTTTCAGAAGAAACGGTTCCAGCTACATTCTCCTCATTTTAAAATTGGCCTAGGTGTTAGCAGACCCAATTGCTCTGTTTTGTGGCCTACAAAACAACTAAGAGTTCTTCAAAATGCAAACAGACATCAGTGAACCAATTCACCATATTTTTGGTGCAAGACATTTCCTGGCTTGATCCACACTCTACAGCTCTTATTTCTTCTTATGGAGCCATTGTCTTAAAGTATGCAAATTATATAAATAATTGTGTGTACCTCTGTATGTTTGTGTGTGAGTGTGATGCAAAGAGAGACAGAGAATAAGGTAAGAGGATTGAACAAGCAAGCAAACAAACAGATTTGAAGAAGGGAGTTTCTTCTTTGTTTTTCTCTCCTCATTTGCCTAGCAGGATAGTAGGACTAAGCATCAGGAAAGTTGAAGCTTGTTGAAACCCCTGGTAGCCTGGGCTAGCCTCTCAGATTGTACATTAGTTTTCGATTTTGCAAGATGGGCATTGCACATGCAATCAAATGAAATGCAAGGTGACTTTTGAAAAGTAAATGAAGCCAGGACTCTGAGCAATGCCTTTAGAACTTCCTACTAATGCCCTATTTTTCTAAAATTCAAGTAGCTGAGTTGGGATATTGGGATAGGAATAGGTAGAGGGGGTAGGTGGAATCCTAGATAGTAGAGCATTGTTTATTTCCAGGACAGACACTAACATTGCTAACACAATGTTCCTTCTCCTACACAAGCTGCCCTCCAGACAACCTGGGACTTTCAGCATGTTACTTTAGTTAGACAGATAGTCTATATTTTCTCTAGGGATCCCAGAGAGGTTAGGTCAACACTCACAAATAAAATACTTCCAAAGCAGTTGTAAAAGAAACAGTGATTATTTGATTTTTTTCCCTTCTATCTCATTCTGGGCTTCCTATTTATTTTATTTTATTTTTTTCACAGAGAAGGAGAGTGAGGGAGAAAGATGGAATCAACTTTATTTAGTTTTTCATAAGTAACTGCAAAGACACATGATTACTTGTGCATATGTGTGGATTGTCTAGCTTAGTCTCATCATAGCAGGATGTCCCACTTTTGACGGAACTTGATTCCCTTATTTTTCTACTCTAGGGAAAGAAGTGACAACGAGTCATCTTCCTCATTCTGAGATTAAATCATCTTTGGAAGGCTTATGTTGGCTCTTCCTTGAAGAAGGAGGGAATGAGCTTCCTTCCTACCTCGTGATGATCACAGAGTATCAGGGTCTGCACCTTGGGAGGTGATGGGCAAAACTTAAAATCAAATCTTTAGTGCTTTTTATCAAATCGGCAGTCTGGGAGTCCCACTTAGATGCTGGATGGGTAGGCTTCTTGCCCACCCAAAGTGTGCAGTGAGACTCTTCATTTCAGGGATTAATGAAGAAAGCTTCCGGTGTGAGGGAGGAAAGACAGCAACTCTGTGTCCAATGTGGACTTAAACTTGAACCACAAGGATGTGGGTGTGGTCCTTGTAGCGATGATGGCAAAGGGAAAGGACAAACAGAGCTCAGATTCCGGAACTAAAGGCATAAATTGTTAAACACACTCTTGAGGGAGCAGGGCCATCTCTGCATGGAAGTCCTGAGTGGGCTCTGTGGGGACTTGGATGGCAGAAGGCTGGGGTGACATGGAGGACAAACACACATGACACTGAGAAGTGAAGTAGCCATGGAGTGATCTGAGGCCAGGGTGTCTGATCTTTGGAGTGGGTGTCAGAATCATTCCACCTCTCTCTTCTTTTAGAGCTCTAAACTCCGAGTCCTGTTGGATGTTTTCAAGAGAGTAACAGGGTTTTGGTCAGTTTTTTCATTGCTGTGACCAGAAGACCTCACAATAACAACGTAGAGGAGGAAAGATTTATTTTGGTTCATGATTTCAGAGATTTCGGTCCATGGTTGCCTGGCTCCATTGCTCTGGGCCCCAAGAGAGGCAGACCATCATGGGAGAAAAAGTAGGTGGAGAGAAGCAGCTCAGGACAAGACAGCAAGGAAGCAGAAAGAGAGCTCTGCTGCCAAAAACAATATAAGCCCCAGCGACCTACTTCTTCCAGTCGCGCCTCCCTGCCTACAGTTACACTCGGTTATTCCAGGTCAGTGGATCAATCCTCTGATTAGGTTAAAGCTCTCATAATCTGATCATTTCATCTCCAAACAATTTTTGTATTGTTATACACATGAGCTTTTTAGGGACACCCATATCCAAACCGTAACAGGGAAGATACAAGATATTCTAATAAATTTGGCATTGGAGCTCAAGACAAATTTATTTGGGGAAAACAAAAGACATGTGATGTGAATTGTATCTTACAGGTGTAGAGCAATTTAATTTTGTTAGTAGGTCTGCAATTTATGTGATGATTTTTTCTTTTGCCTCCTAGTTGTTGTTGTTACTTCTGCTGCTGCTGCTGTTGATCTGTATTCGTTTTCTTTTTCATAAAAAAGGCAACAAATTTAGGAGTGGCCTGTTTGGCAGACAGATCAGATTGGGGAAAAGGGCATGTTCTTGTTTCCAGTTACTTGTCTTCTGCTCCTGCTGGGCATGGATTCTGACCTATGCTCTCAGCTTTTGCTGGGAAATTACTCTTGGAGACCCTGTGAGTAGTTGTGTCTTGCGCCTCTCCCTTGTGTGTCTCATGGCCAACACACTCAGAGGAAATTCTTTTGTTATTCATACAGAAAATATACTGTATTGTTAACATACCCTTTTCTATTAGGTTGCAAGTTGTACTGCCTTACTGGGCGTATTTGTGGTGCTATCATTAAATATATTGAGTCTCCTAGGAAAGAAATATTGCAAACACAAATAAGTGGGGTTGTTCTGTGAATAAATTATTAAGCTACAAATAATGTTGACTAACAATGGGAGAAAGAATGCTTCCCCACAAATAAAATATCAATTACAAGTGTGGTGAGGTGGGGATGGTCTTTGCTACTTTGGGGATAATGAAGGATTCTATTTTGCAGTTGTTTCTAAAAATGTAAGCATTTTCAAACCAGTGTTGCATTGTTTGGTCTCAAGAGAACAGTGAGAATTTCTAACGATTGTCTCACTTTCCAAGTTCAAATTGTTTGAAGAGGAACATTGTGTGCTACATGCTGGGCTGGACCATTGGTGACTGAATGTTGACTTAAAGGTCAGTGGTGTTACTCTAATTTGTTATACAACCTTGGTTAAGTCACAGAATCCTTTGTTTCTTTTTAGTTAGTTTGTTTGCTTTAAGATGTTTAATTTGGATTTTGGGTAGGTCCTTTTTATAATCTCTAAAATCTGTTCTGTTAGTGGAGAAAGGGAACATTCTTTTAGGGCATTTGCACTCACTGCTGAGGCCTCTACGTCATGAAGTTTGAATGCTTCCTCTTCTTTCTAAATGCCTGGGCAAGTTGTAAGGAGCGGTGGAATTGCAGGCCCTGTTCTAAGCCTTTTAGATGTTAGCGAAGGGAAAGGAGTGTTGTTTTCCTGCTTGGTAGGAGCTAAGACTGCATAGCTTTGCTGGGAATGAACACCCCAATCCATGTATCATGCGGCTGGGGGCAGGGACATCAGGCACACAGTCATCCCTAAAGGACTTGAGATGACTATTGTACCTTCGTATGGGAATCCTCAAGAAAGTCATGGGACAATAATCCTGGATGAAAATGAGTGAAAGTCCAAAATTTCAATAGTTTTATTTTTTTAAAAAGTACAAAAATAAACAAAATAACTTTATCTTTTCTGTTTTTGAGTGTCATATTTTTTGCCTCTTCCCCAACCCACATCCTGGGGTGGATGAAAGGGCCACAGATGAAGGAGATCATCTAAATTCATCGATCTCCTCTGCATTCTGAACACTATACCAGAAATTTAATGACAAGATTTAATTCTTGCAATATTTATTTGAGGTACCTCCAATTATGATCCCCACCATGTAGATGAGTAAACTGAGGCACATGGGATTAATGTTACAATGTAAGTTCCTCAGTGTCATACAGCTAGTTGGAGGTAGGGACCAATTAGAATCAAATCTGTGTCAATCCTTGATATTTGCATTCTATTACAGTGTAGTTTTCTTCTTCCAATTTTTTTTTCTTTTGAGAGAGAGAGAGAGAGAAGGATAGTGAGAGAGAGAATGAACACTTCATTGTCAATGTGTACATGATACTGGGTTTGAATCCTCAGCCTTGTTCACGCCAGGCAAGCCCCTTCACTGCTGAGCCACAGCTCCAGCCCTCCTCCATTGTTTTAGTAACAAGTTTTCTCTGGTGACTCTTACACCTTTTACTCTGATTCCCTCTTTGTTTCCCCAGGTTTACATTCCTGACATCCTTCCCTCCTTCCTTTATGTTTTATTCCTGGTTTAGCTGACTGACCAAACAATTGTCTAAACTCATTTCCATCAAACCTCTTAGTGACAGACCTGGATATGATATTTTACTCTTCTAGCATAAAGTCTGCATTTTATGATTCTCAGGTTCCATGGGAGTCTAGATGTCAAGGATGATGCTGGGAAACCATTATAATAGGTTTGCTCAGTAAGCTCATATAAAGAGTGTGGGCATTTTCAGGGATGCCTGGGAGGAGGTCCCCTAGTCAAGAATGTTGTGTCTTCCCACACAGGGAACCATGAAAGGGTATAAAATAAAGGGTTTCCTTCCCTCTGGTGTGAGTGCACATATAAAATTCCCTTCTGAGCATATAAAGGGTTTTGTCCTCTAATAGGACTTCCTAACGGATTTTACTCTTACTTCAAATAATACCTCACTCGATTGTGTTTGGGTAGAACATCCCCAACTTGGGTCTGTATGAGATACAGATTTTAAATGGAACAATGTCAGTAAGGACATCAATATCAGGAAGAGTGATGTCCTGCCTGCCATGTTTTCCCAAGATTCACTTTGATCTTCCCCTAATCTAGCAGTCCCCATACATGGATATGCATCTGAATCTCTTGGAAAGTCTGTTGAAACACAGATTACTAGATCCCACCCCAGAGTGTGGGAAAGTCTGTTGAAACGCAGATTACTAGATCCCACCCCCAGAGTGTGGGACTGAGAATGTACATTTCTAACAAGTTTTCAGATTATGCTGCTGGTGCTGGTCTGGAAACCCCACTTTGAGAACCACTCTTTTAATCCATGCTGCATGCTGCATCCAGAGTCACCTTTAAAATGTAGATCAGATCATGTTTTCTTAAATCCCTTTAGCACCTTAAAGTCAAATCCTTTACAGTGCCTCCCAAGCCTTGCACAATCACCCTCTGTCTACTTCTTCAACCTCATCTTTTCTGCTCATTTCTGTTGCTCACCAGGCACAGGTTCTCAGGCCTTGCCTCAGTTTGCCCCTGAAAATGCAGAGCTCT
Organism: Aplodontia rufa; assembly: GCA_004027875.1. Lineage (NCBI taxonomy): Eukaryota > Metazoa > Chordata > Mammalia > Rodentia > Aplodontiidae > Aplodontia > Aplodontia rufa. The sequence goes on from PVKS010033297.1 coordinate 12,904, forward strand.
GTGTTTTCCTTGAGGCCTCCTTGTTAGCCTACTGAGTTTCGTCTTGACCTTCAGGTCTCAGGCCTCCTGGCACCTCCAGAATCTCTCTTGACAAAGTCCTCCAGCACTGACTCTTCCCACTATGGCCACTCTGTGCCACTTTATTTCCTCAAAGTAGTTACCATCATCCGAAATGGTCTTTATTCAATTATTTTCTTGTTGTCTGTCTCCCCCTCTAGAATAAAGCTCTATGATGACAGGGTACTATTTTTGAAGGCTACATCTGCATGCCCACAGAAGGGCCTGGCACATCCTAGGTACTGGGTTAAATTTTGTTGTGTAGTTTTAAACAAGGGGTCTGAAATACACTTCCTAAGCAGATTGGCCTTAGGACCACAATGGCCTATACAGTGTCATTTCGTGATAACCCCTCAGAGCGAATAAGTGAATGCAATCATCCCTCTGTATCCAAGGGCTCTGCATTAGTAGATTGAACTAACTGACCCCAGATTGAAAATATCTGAAAAAAAATTGCATCTTTATTGATCATGTACAGACTTTTTTCCTGGTCGTTAATCCCTAAATGATACAGTGTGACAACTATTTATATAGCATTCACATTGCTTTCAGTATTAACAATAATCTACAGATGATTTAAATTATGTGAGAAGGTATGTGCAGACAATAGGCAAACCCTAGGCTATTTTACATAAAGGATTTGGGCATCCACAGATTTTTGTATTTGCAGGGTTCCTGGCACAAGTCCTTCAAGGATATCAAGGAATAACTGTACTTTCTAATGATCACAGAGCAGACTGCAGGCACAACCAGCTGGGTGTGCAGTCTGGATAGTGGGATCTTTGAATCTGTGATGATGATAACACTGATTTTCCACCATGCGAAAAGTTTCTACCAGTCTAAATCAGGAAAGCATGGAGCCCCATGATTATTTGCTCTATTATTTTCCAGAGTTGATCCTATGGCCATGATACATGTGAGTCCATATGACTTTTAGGAGTGGTGTACTGAGAAGTTGGTGATAATACACATCCCTTTCTGACGGCACTGGATGGAAGATCCCATCCTATGGGGGGCTGTCTCTATCCTGAGTTCAGAGAATCTTAGTGCTTATATTAACATCTGTCACCAAACAGGAGCCAGACTGGAGCTTGGGCACCTTACTCCAAGTGAAGTCAACCTGTGACAATCCCAAGTGGGATGTGGACCCTTTCATCATGCTTTTTAACAGATGTTGGTTTATTTGATTCATAATTTGATAGCACTTTGAAATGGAGATTTTTTTTCAATATTCTTGACCCCAGACACACACACATACAAAGGTGATTCTGCCACTCAGAGACCCTCAAAGATCATGATCAATTGTGCTTCCAAATATATTTGTTTATTTTTTTCATATGTTATTTTTGGTACTGGGAATTGTACCCAGGGCTTTGTGCATGCTAAGCACATGTACTCCTACAGAGCTACACTCCCAACCCCCTGGGATAATCACTAGTAACTATCCTTTTCTCTCTCAAAAGGATTTCTCTTTGGACAATAAGTGTATTGTAATATTATTGATGACACATACTTGACTCTCTCTCTCTCTCAAGGGCTACTAACTTGACTTTCCTCTGAAATTTCTAGGGCTACCGCTCCTTCCCTTCCATTTGGACTATTTGGACAAGCTTAAAGCCTGGGAAGATAAAGTGACTCTAAACAGTTGTATTAATATACGAGTTTTATGCCAGAAAAACTGCTGGAAAGTAAACCTATTTCCCAGCACTTGGCTCAGTTTGGTAGAGAAGCCTCATCTAGGCCTGACCCAGGGAAAACACAGATGCAAGTGGGCTAGGATGCTCTAGCCGGGAAATGGTGCAGCACCAAAAGCAAGGAGTGGCTTCAGCCAAACCTAGAAACAGGCTTAGCTTCTGGAAGTGGATCACATCTTTAGGAGAAGTCCTTTAGAGAGAAATTCCAGTTCTAGTTTTGAGTTCTATTTGTATCTCTAGCAGTGACAGACAGCCACATACAACTCCAGAGGGACTCTGTGCAATGCACCCAAATAGCATCCCCAGGAAGAATGTGACGATCAGGTGACAAAGCTTCCAGGTTTACCTGTGATCCCAGCATAATTATTAATAGTGCCCTTTTTCATTCTCTCTAGTCTTAGGATATTTATGCATTTATATATTATTTATTTATTCATTTGTTAGTTTTGATGCTGGGAATTGAATCAGGGCTTTGTGCATGGTAAGTACGTGCTATACCGATGAACTACACTCCCAAACCTCTGGGATAACTACTGGTAACTTCCCTTTTCTTTCTCAGAAATCTTTCTGTTTGTACAATAAGTTATATTGTCAGGCTATTGATAATGCATATTTGGCTCTCTCTTAAGGACTATTAACTTGACCTTCTTCTAGAAATTTCTAGGTCTTCATTGTTCAATAGAACTATTACAATGATGGAAATGCTCTGTATCTATGCTATCTGATCTGATAATTACTAGATGCACATGGCTATTGAGCACTTTGAAATATAACTAGTGTCTGCTACTGAAAACATGGCTAGTGTGACAAAGGAACAGATTTTAAATATTATGTAATTTTGATAAAATAAAATTTACTATATTATGTTTTTAAAGAGAGAGGGAGAGAGTGAGTGAGAGAGAGAATTAATTTTATTTAGTTTTTCATCTGTCCTTTGTTTCTCGGACACTTAGTTGTGTATGTGGTGCTGGGGTTTGAACCCGGGTCCTCGTGCATGCCAAACAGTGAAGCAACTGCTGAGCCACTGCTCCAGCCCAATTTTAAATAAAATTAATTTCACATTAAGTATATATAACCACATGCAGCTGGTGGTTAACTAGGGATGAGGGTACTCTAGAGTTTCCCTGTTTAAACCTCCAGGGCTATTCCTGGTTCCAAATCATCCCTTCAGTTCCTCTTTGAATCCACCAGCACTTCTCTTTTTGGCAAATCTGGTAGCTCAATGAATCTTCCCATTAGTCCCCAGAGACAAGTATCCAGACCCTGCCAAACTGAGAAATGCAATGCTGATAACTGTGAATAAAACCCAAGGTGCAGCATGGAGAATTGACAAGGGGAGTGACACAGGAACAGAGAGATCAGCACTGCAACCTCCAGTGTTGGAAGGATGTAGGAAAGTGTCATTGCATACAATTTGATAGGAACGATACACCACACTTAAAGAATCTCACAGGCAGTGGTGGTGACACCCAGGAAGGGCTTGCTGTCAGCACACTTGAAAGCCAAAGTTATGGCAACAGGTTTTTGCAAAAATAGTGCTTTACTGAAGGCTGACCGATATGAAGCCAAGAAGCAAGCTCAGCGCTATCTCCTGGGTCAGCCAGAAGTGAGGGAATTTAAACCGGAAGTGAAGCAATTTAAGCCAGAAAGGAAGGAATTTAAGTAGCCTGGGTAAAGGTAAATGAAGGACTGATTGGTTGTAGCTCTGTCTTGGTACAAAAGTCCAGCCTGGTACACTGGTCCAGTTGGAAATTGTGGGTACTTCTGGTCCCTCTGAAACTGTTAATGACACTCGTGGCTTCTAATCCAAGTCCCTGAAGCCCTGCACTCCTTCGTTTGGTTCCTGTCTTCAGAGACTACTGGTTCCTTCGGGCTCTCAAGGTCATTTTAGGTCAAGTCCTAGGATTCTGCTCCTGTACCCTGAAAAACAGCTCGTACCACTTTTTAGGAGCAGAGTTGTCATTTTATGGCTTGATTTTGATAGGAATCCATGTAGTTTCATTAGAAAGAAAGAGAAAGTTTAGTTTAACCCCCCTTTGAAATACAAATAACTTATCACCCACTTTAGTAAATAAGAACCTGGAAATTGAGTTAGAAAAAATTCAACTTTTGCTTTCAAATGGGAGGGCCATGTCGATGCCAGTAAGAGCTCTGAAAAAGGAGGCAGACAGAATTGATTCATTTGTTTTCAAACCCTATTCATAGCTAAACAGACCAGTTTGGTGGAAGATTTTAAATATTCTGAAAAATCATATTTTATTCAGAGTACTTCTTTTGTTCCTTTCTGCAGAGGACTTATTAGAACAAAGTCTGAAGAAATTTCAACCACATGGACAACAGAGAATGTGGATCCTACAAGAATTTGATGTTGGGGCTCTGTATTTCCTAATCTCTGGTCTCCTCTCATATGGAAAGAAAAATAATTTTTTTCAGGATAATCACTATTCCACTACTCTTCATTTAAAGAAAAAGATAAGAAACATAGGCAAGACTGTAAACAAGAGTAGAGTGCAGTAATATTCTCCTGGATGGTGAGGCAAGCAAATTAAGGGATTTATTATTTCTGTCATGGTTATGATGGCGTGGTCATTGACAGACCACACAGGCAATGGTGGTCTCATAAGGTTATGTTGGAGCTGAAAAATTCTAAAGTGATGTGATAACTGGCCTAGAGACATCGTAATCTGTACAAGTTCGTAGCTGTCTTAGTTTAAGTATGCTCTGTGGTGTCCACACTATGACTAAATCACCCAAAAACAATTTCTCAGAATGTGTCCTATGGTTAAGAAATGCACGACAGTATTTTGGTTTGTCCATTTTGAGCTGAGGAAGGAAGCACAGGCTGGAGTCTGAGGAAAATGCATTACCAATATGATAATTTTGCTTATGAAAAGTAGAAGCAGGAAGCAGAAATTCTGTTTTTTTCCAAGGTTCTGATTCCCCTGCGCAAACCAGATGAGCTAAAGTGAGGGTCCTGTGGAGGAGAAGGTGCAATTTGTTAATGGGAAGTATTATTTTAAGAAAAATTTGGGTAAAACTACAAAAAGAATTGATAGATAAATGAATATACAAATTGATAGATAAATGAATATACAAAATATGGCATATATAATAACATAATGGGATACTATTCAGCCTTGAAAAGGAAATTCCACACATGCAACACCATGGATGAACCTGAGGATGCCATTCTAAGTTAAATAATCTAGTAATAAAAATGTAGTTTTTTACCACAATAGGAAGATGTTGAGAGATATGATACTTTGTGAAGTTTTTTGACTTAAGTTTTTCAAAAAATTTTATTCAGAAATTTATTTGTTGAACAAACAAGCTTCTAATGAAATAATATAATATTTTATATACACATATAAATTCTGACTTCTTAAGTTTTGATTGGTTTATTACAAGAAGGTTTTTTATTTTATTTTTTTATTTTTGATTTTCTTTTGCTGGGATCAAACCAAGGACCTCACATAGCTAGGCAAGGACTCTTTCACTGAGCTATACCCTTAGCCCCAGATTTTAAAAAAATGAGTGAAGAGGAGTTTCCCGTGAATTGGGTACCATAACCCTTTTTTCCTTCTCCAGAGATCTTCCTATACAGAAAATAGTTTCTTTTTGTTGTTGTTTTTCATTAATTTATGCTTGTTCTCGTTCTCCTTTGTGATAAACTCATACAACTTTAGGGTAAGGAATTAAAAAAAAAAGAAGAACACTTACAGAGAACCTTTTCTGTGCCTGGCATTGTGCCTAGAACATTCACAAATGTTATCTCACTTAATAATCATAATAGCTGCTCAACTTGGTTATAAATAAAAGACATACATAAAACTGAGGATAAAGAGAAATTCCATTATTTACCTAAATCGTACATCTGATGATACTAATAAGAGTATTTCATATTTATTGAGCATTTGTTGTGTGCCAGGCACAATTACAAGGGCTTTCTATGTTTTTAAGTAATGGAGGACTCATTAGAATCCAGTCTCTGATCCCTGGGTTGCATTCCACATTTGCAGACGATGTGAGTAAACCTCAGAGAGATTCTCTTATATTCCCGAGGTTACACAGCTGTTTACCACCAGAGCTACTACTAGGGGCTATCTCAGTGCTATTTCCAACTAATATTCTTTGTTATCCTGACTTTGGGAAAAGAAATAAACCTGATTACACTTGGAAATACATTTAAAAAAATTGGATGTAGTGCATTCATGAAAGCATTTCGTGAACTTTTGACCTGTTTTATAGGCTGTCATTTTCCTTTGCCATGGTATCTATCAGTGTCATCTAGACCAAGAATAAAGGGAAAATATTCTCACTTCCCTGGAAGTACTTCCAACTCTCAAATGATGCGCTCTGTGTAACTTTATAAATAATCTGTTTTAAATGTTCTGGGTTAAGGTGGTAGTAATGGTGTGGATGGGTCAAAAATCATGCTTACTGATATTAGAAGGTATTTATTTTTATGGTCACAATGGCCTGACTTGTGGGAAGCCACTGTAGCACGAGACCAGTAACAAAGCTGAGGCATGACATTCTTAACTAGGATGACTTGGAAGTTTTTCCAGGATCCACATTCTGTCTCAGGACAAACTTTTTATTTTTTTGAGTTAATGCCATCTAATTTCAGACTACGGCCATGAATCAGCTTGTGCTAGGCTCCTCGCTCTTCTTAGCTTTTCATTGTCCCTTTCTTCTAATTTTATGATGCTTTCCTGGTAGAGTTTAACATACAATCCCAAGAAACTTCCTTTTTTTTTCAATTTCCTGCTGGAATCAAGAAAAATCCAGGTTTGGAATCAATACACAGGACATGTCACAAAAGAATTAAACAGAAGATAAAATGTCTCTTTTTCCTCTGGGTTTAACTTTGTCTGAAGTGGTCATCAAGGGGGAATTTAACAGAAGCAAGCAATGAACCCCACTTCCATCTATGAATCAGCTGGTTTTACAATGTGGCTTGTAAGACGAATTAAACCAATATTAATTGTTTTTTAGAATAAAAAAAGATTTTGTTTGCTAAGGTGATTATGTGCAGTATTTTGGAGGCAATAGCACTCTGAAATATTGTCTTTTCTGTCCCTTCTATACATATCATTGGCTTTATTTCAGAGAAATACAACATACACGTGCATACATGTAAACATGCACACACACAACATGCTCTATCAGTTAGCTCATCTCCTCCCCTCACACACCAAAGGGATATGTAGACATTAAAATGCCATCCATGGGGCTGGGGCAGTGGCTCAGTGGTTATGGTGCTTGCCTGGCATGTATGAGGACACGAGTTTGAACCCACAACAAAGTATCGGAGCAATGGAAGGCACGTGAAAAACTAAATAAAATTGGTTCTCTCTTTCTCTTTCTCTCACTATCCTTCTCTCTCTTTTTTAACAAAAGGCCATCCACACAATTCAGCAGCCTTCGCTGTGGGTTTTTATCAATATTTACTACTAGTGGGCTCTGGGGCTTCTTGCAACGTGACTTTGGCCTCCAGAAAAAAACCTTTGCAATCTGATGCTGATTTCAACACTATTCAGTTTCCTGACCACAGGAAAGGTTTTCTACTAAATTTCCCCTCCATCAATCTGGCATTGTAATAAATACCCATTTCCTTTTCACCACCTCTGACACCAAGGTCCTCCTGGTATCTGTGAGGATTCAGTGATATTTGTGAGTGGGCTCATACCAGGATTATCTCTCTAAATTGTGAAGTTCAGGTTATTTGGTTTTTCAGCACTGTTTAAGGATTTATTCTCTTGGATGACAAGTCTGGATTTGACCTCTCAGTGCTTAAGTTCCCAGCCTGTGAGACGGTGCCTAAATCAGAAACACTCTACGTCTTCATTTTGCCAGAAGCCAGCCCTGCTGCTTCACTTTTTCATGATCAGTTTTTTTAATTAGTTGAATATGGACTTACAATTGAGAGGGAATCATTATCAAACAATCAAGAACAAACGTATATTCACATAGCAAGCCAAGGCTGATGCCATGTCATGGTTTCCCCCCTTGGGTTCCCCATGGTTCTGTGTTTCCCCTAATTGAACCCCTGTGTTAAATGGACTTCTCATGGAAGTCGGAGATCTTCTGAGATGATTCCCCCATATTCCCTCCCTCCAGTCTCCTAGATATCCTTCCTAAGCCCTCCCCCTCGCTGACTCCCTCCCTACGTCTCCAGGTTTCCTAGGCAAGATTCCCCCTGTTTGTGTAAAAATTCATATATGTTGAGGTTATTATTAGCTTAGCCATCTATCATACTGTTTCCAGTTGTATTCTAGCTTCCACAACTGAGAGAAAACATTCGGCTCTTGAGTTTCTGAGATTCTTAGCATAATTTTTTCCATCGCCATCCATTTGGCTGCAAAAACGATAATGTCATGATCAGTTTTGATACTGTCCACTCTACCTTCCATCTGTTTCTGTTACCTTGATGTGTTAGCTGTTTATCACTATAACAAATACCTGAGATAAACTTTTAAAGGGAAAATTTATTTGGGCTCAGTTTTTCTTTTCCCAAAGAGAGAAGGACAGTGAGAGAGAGAGAGAGTGAGAGAGTAAGAGAGAGAGAGAGAGAGAGAGAGAATCAATTTTTATTGAGTTTTTCACATGGCTTTCATTGCTCTGACACTTAGTTGTATACGTGGATGCTGGGGTTGAACCAGTGTACTTGTGCATGCCGGGCAAGCACCGTAACTGCCAAGCCACTGCTCCAGCCTCGGGCTCACAGTTTTAAAAGTTTTGGTACTTGATAATTTTTTTAGGCCTGTGAAATGGCAGCATAAGGTTGGGGCAGTGTGTAGCAGAGGAAAACTGCTCATGTCATGGTTGGGAAGTGGAAAAAAAGAAGAGGAAGCAACTGGAGTCTCACAGTTCACTTCAAGGGCATCCCCCCAATGGCCTAAGGACCTCCCACTAGGCTCTGCCTCCCCATCTTTCCACCACATCCAAGTGCCAAACTTGAGAGCCACCCTTTACCACACGGACCTTTGGGGAACACATAAGATCTGAACTATAGCCCTTGGCAATCAAGAAAATATCCAAACTAGGACCAGAGATTTGCTCTCCTGTTCCTTCTTCAGGATTGGTCTTTTATCAACAGTGGGAGGAGACATTGAGGAAAGGCAAATGAGGGATCCTTAAGGTCATTCTTTGGCAGAAGAAGAAATTGTGGAAAATAAAGA
>PVKS010033298.1:0-21826 GCA_004027875.1 Aplodontia rufa
TTGATATTAACAGAGTCTCTAGTCCTTTTGGTAGGAGATCTTCAATTTCTGTCTAGATATGAAAGGCTGGATCTTTCAGTTGGGGCTTTCAGGGGATCTGAAAGTCAGAAGTCTTATATTTTCAAAGCTGGTAGTTGTTTTCGGCTGGTATTTGCCAAAACTGACTCCTGTGATCCTATAGCTGGGCCAGTAGATCCACAGGGGCTTTACTAGGGAATGACCTTCTGTCTATGGTGGAAGTGGTTAGCGCTGAGCAATGTTCCCCATTACTCCACTGACCCAGACCCCTTATGTGAAAAGAATTTAGGTCCTGAGTCAAGCCTTCTCCTCCCGATTCAGTCTGTGGTCTGTGGCCTGTGGCCAGCCCCAGATGCAGTTTTAAGAGCCTGCTTTGGTGAACTAAGGAGGGCGGGTCCCAGACGGGGAGTGTGGAATCTTTCAAATGTTTAAAGATGAATGCTCTGCTTCCCGGCTGTCGCAGCTCCTGGACCTGCTTCTAGGCTTGACCCAAGCCTTCTCTTCCCATTTCAGCCGTCGTCTGTGGCTGGATCCAGACGCAGTTTTAACAGCCTGCTTTGCTGACCTAAGGAGGGCTAGTTCAGGTCTGGCAGGGAATTGGAAATCCACCAGGGGGATTAAAAGATGGATGTTGGCTACCCCGCCCTTGCAGCTCCTGCACTACACCTACTTCCGCAGCATAACCTGCTTCTCTGTGCCTGTATGCAGGCAGCTTCCAGACACTGATCGCGCTGCCAGACAGAGAATAAGCCTGGGATGTTACTTTGCAAAAACGCTTTCTTTAAAACACTGTGGGTTTTCTGCATCGATGTGTTCATAGGCAGTTGGACCCCCTCCGCCAGTCCCAGGTGGATTGTAAGCAAGTTAGAGCAGCAGTAGCCGAGGCCGCGGTTCAGTCGGGACAGAAAAGAAATCCCCTGGTCACTTCTAAGTCACTGCTCCTCAGAACCATTGAGCAAATTAGGACTTGGGTTTCAAGTCGTTAATGCCCCAAACACACCTCAAAATACTGGAGAAGAGCTGGAGATTTCCCGATCAGTCTCGGAGGTGCTGGGTAAGCCTTTTCTCTTCAGATCACCGTCTTGCCTCCCTATCAATCTTATTCATTTTTCATGAGTCATTATTGCAAATTAAGAGATGTTGCATTGTATGATAAATGAGAACTAAGAGAATCTTAACTATGTGTTCATGTTCACCTCCAAGATTCTAATCATGGAATACTTCTGTGCACACTCATTTTCTGGAATCTTAGGTCAAATAACTTCATAGTTCATGACAGGCAGTTATTTTTTATAGTAACTTTTCTCCCAGGGTAAGGTGGTTAGTCTCTGGTAAAGCCTCATAGCAAATAAGATGTTGTTTATTTAAAAAAGGGATAATTTGAGAAGAGAGATGAGCTTTGTTTCAAAATACAGGAGGGTACATAATATTACTTCCTCTGTCTACCAACACATCAGTCACCACCTAATCATTTCAGTTTTATTACAAGTATCAGATCAGCTGGCACCTATTTAAAAGATTTCCTTTTCAATGGGTTCCATCTAAAACATGCAACCTTTGAATTGACTCCATAAATGAATAAAAGTAGCACGGGGAAATTATGGATAAATTGCCTCAAACTTTATAGGCTGGGTAGCCTTTTTATTTTTTCCGAATAATAGTAGAAGCCAGATTCAGGTTCCTTTGAATGGATATCTAGATATACACTGGAGAACTAGAATGTAGAAATCTCATTAATATATCAGAATCTTCAGGTTTGTGGAAGTTATTTCTGTCTTCTAGCAAATATGTACCTTAGAAAGGTATCAAGGACAAATGTTACTTCCTGCTCAACAGGTCTAGGGAGAATGAAATAACCAACACAGTGGGCCAGTGTGGTGTCTTGTGGAAGGAAGAGGTTATCAAAGTCTTGCAGAGAAAATTATGAAATGAATTGATGTAGGATCATGAAATAATACTCTTAATTCTTATGATATTTATTAATACATATAGGAAAATAATCCCTGCTCAATAGCTGCTTCCCAGATGTCAAAGGATACTTTTATGTTCAGAACAAAGAACCCACATCTGGAAGAAAAACTGCAAAAAGCCAACACCTAATTAAATTGCCATAACACTCATATGTCCACCAGTCGTTTGCACATTCAGATGGGTATATTGGATGAAATATGGAGGAAATTGCCACTTCTGCATCTGTCAGGTCTTTGGTGGCAGCACCGTTTTCTGCAAATTTTCCAAGAATGTCATATATTTTGTGTTTATTACTATGAAAGGTGAAGGCTCTGATAGGAGCTTCCAGTTGGATTTTCTTACCATAATAACCATCACCACAAAGCCAGATAATCAATTTAGGTATTGCCAATTGCCTGGAAGGTCTATTACTGCCATGAAGTCCAGAAAATAATAGCAGAGTGATTTCAAGCACCCTCCTGAACCTCTCTGATACAAAAGTTGGCTTAAGTCCACTAATCATCTAGTCTTCATGAATCCATAATCTGATCAAGGTACCTTTGCCTCATTTTATATCTCAGGAATTAATGTCAATTCATTTCAGAGGTATTGTCCACTGCTCTAGTTGTCTTCCATTCTTTAATGCACAGCTGCCCTGAAAAATGGCCCCAGGTAAATTTGGGTGAGACAAAGTGTAAGATTTACAACAGAATATTTTAGAGCTTAAGCAAAGTCCTTCCTCGGGGGAAAATTACTTTCACTTTCTTACAAAAGGCTTTGGATTTCTGACTTGATTCAATTCTGAAATTTGTGGAGGAATCATGATTATCTGGTGATTCAATTCAGACTTCTATTCTCTAGGGAGAATATTTCTGCTTATAAATAGGTGACTACCTATTTTTGTCCTATCTATTTCAGTCCAAAGGACATTATAATAAATTTCAATATCAGATATGTCTTCCTCAAAAAGTTCTGATAAACATCTTGACTTCCCTCCCATTATGGTTATCACACCAACCTGTCTATAACAATAAGTCACTTAGCGTTTCGCTTTCTGAGATTCCATACTCTCCATTCAGCATCTTCTAGATCCATTCCTCATCTCCCAAGAAGAACCACTGAAGACCTTTGGAGAGAATAAAATGTCTGGGTCATGAGGAGTGAGAAGTTAACTGATAAGGGTGACTTAATATGGATTTAAGCTGGATGTACTTGTGGCCTAATTTATTTAAATCAGAGTTTTGCTAACACAAAGTTAACTTTAAGGTAGCAACTATATTGAGTATAAAGTTTGGTGCAGCTTTTTAAATATTTCAATGACAAATACCATAAACCTGTACAATATCATTTGAATCAATAAACCCATGCTCTTAATCATTACCTAAAATGTATGGAAAATAAAAGATGCACATGGAGAAGATACAAGAATTTACTAGCATTATTGATAAAGGACTACCACAAGTTCTCCTCTGAACTAAATAATGTAATATGATAAGTGTGAACCTGTTGATAGCCAGAGATTTATGGATGCCAGAGAGGCCTGTCTTTTTTTCACCCCTCCCTGTACTATGTCTGAAGCTGCCTCAGAAGCTGTGCATTTACTTGTCTACCTTCACAGGAAGAACAGAAAGAAGAAAAAATAAGAAGATTATTATTTTTTTGAGAGAGAGAGAGAGAATCAATTTTAGTTACTTATCTTTTTTTGTTTGTTTGTTTGTTTGTTTATCCAACACTTAGTTGTATATGGTGTTTAGGTTTAAACCCTAGTCCTTGAACATGCAAGGCAAGTGCTCCAACTGCTGAGCCACTGTTCCAGCACCACTCTTTTGGTTTTTGTGTTCAGCAGAAAATGTCATTTGCTGTTTTGCTATTGGTACCTCTTACATTATTTATGATTTGTGTTCTGGTTTCTATTTCAGGTAATTTACAACTATATTTTGTATCTCTATGTTATTATTTAATTTTATATTCTGATGTTCTAAACTTGATATCTACTGTCTGATATCTATTGTAAACTATAGAAAAATTTAACTTCTGTGGAACAGGTGTACTTTTCATCAGTCACAGTATAGCAGAAATGGGTTGACATGCTCTCCTCTGCACTGGCTTGTGATTAAAACAGAGTTTTCAAATATCAGTTGTAATTGTTTTCCTCTCATTTGATATGTCTCTATGGTGTGTAAAATGTTTGTTTTATATTCAGTCATTCTATCCTTTTTTGTGACAAGAAGATAAATGTCATGAAGAGAAAAATTTGGAGTAAACAATTACTTTGTCATGAATATAGACTATCCAGTAAAATAAGAAAATTCTCTTGTTTTTAATATATCAGGATCTTTTGTTTCCTTCTACTTGCTCCTAAGTTCTCACATGCAACTTTGATTGTCTTACCACCAATGATCAATAAAAATAACCAATTAATCCAAAGGAAGCTGAGACCCAGGAAAAATTGTGAAATAGGTAGTTTTCATTCCTATTTTGTCTCATCTCTCAAATCCCAAGGTTCCCATTTTGCTAAGAGTCTATGTTGTGTGTGTCTTCTTAGAGTGCTTTCTCTACTCTGCCAGCCACCTCTTCCTAGGTATGAACAACCCATTAGTTATTTTCTAACACTCTTCACAAACTTTTCCTGTTCTGTACCTCATCATTACTCTAAAAAGCTTGGCTCTCACATGTTTGTAATGAACAAAATACCAGTAACAATATCCACGGAGAAAGGTACATGTTTCAAATGTCTTCTACCACACCTTTTTTTTAAAAAATATATACAAATACAAGTTTCTTATTAGGGTGGATCATACTGAGTCCATTTCTTTTTTCATGTCTAATGTACTCTCACCTTTTACCATCCGCAGTGTCCCACAATTGGCCATCTTTGCTGAAGCTATTTTGACCTGAGTTAAGGTTGACTTCCTTGATAAAAAGCAGGGGATAGCATTCGTTCACCTTCTCCATATTACTATACATTGTCATTAAAGAGCACCTTCCACTAGACACCATTACTGAGTTCCCTGACAATCTTTTCTGGATTCTCCTGCTATCTCTTTGGCAGGCTATTCTTATTATAATTTTCTAAACCTTTCTTTTAAATGCAATTTGTTTTCTATTTTCTGCTTAATACTTTTTCCTGTTGAAACCATATATTCTCATAATTTCTTAGGCAGCATTTCTGCCAATGTCTCCATAATATGTTTCTAGCTCATATATGATTAGATTTTAGTTGAATATATATTGTTGCCTCTGGATTTGAATTATTCCACAATTTGTCCCACAGTAAATCAAAACTGACATGTCTGAAATGGACTTCATTCTTCTCTCTCCTTCTACTTTTTTTCTACTCAAACTTTACTCATTTCCTTCCTGTTACCCCAATAGTAAATTTATTGTGTTATCCTCAATTTATTCCTTTTTTATCTCCCTCATTTGACATATGTCACCAAGTAACATCAATTATGATTTTATATTATTCCTGGAATTCATAATCCTTACTGAATTCTTACTTCCATTTCTTTTGTTTATTTTTCTCAACATGGGTGGAGAGAATAATAATATTTGACCTAGATTTATACATTGATAACTTTTTGGCTATACACCACTCTTTCAAAATTTGCCACAATCAGTTAGGATTCAATATCTCTACCTATATAAGTCAACTATGGTGACTTATATAATATTTTATTTATTTTTCTCATGTAATAGATAACTTTAAGGGACTAGATAATCCAGACTGTAATAGTGTGTGAGGAAGCAACACTTCATTCCCACTCGTGTTCCCGACATGTGTAGGAAGACCTATTATAGTTACTCTGACCTGTGGCATCTCTTTTTACTCTACTCTGAGGAGTGCCTGTGACTCCAGTGATACTTGCATGAGTCTGCTTAACTTTATTGTTTTGTGCCTCTCTTCTTGCTAATGATCTGGTTGTTCCAAGTGTGAAGTCTTCACTGCTCCACTAACAGCAGGTTTTTCACCCTCCACAAGGAGAGAGCTGCCTAGAGCAGCATTGCTTGTGTTGGGTAGGTGTTTGTCTAATTGTATGTTGGTTAACAAACATCTTTGGTCCTCATATTAGGCTGCATAGCCCACCTTTACATCTGCCAGTTATAGTGGTGGTGATCTCTACCCAATACTATTCTCCTGTCCCTTGTTTTAGCTTTTAATGCATTCATGAACTGCAGGGCCCTCTTATGACACCAACACAGGGAAAAAAATAAGCATGGGCACAGACTCTTCCTATGTCTCTGTCCTGACCCCCATACCAATGTTAAAATATGGCTCAAAAATGCTTTTTAAAAAAAGTTTCTAGAAATAAAGTGAAAGAAAGGCAACATGAAGAAGGCTCTGAAAACAGAACATGTCCCCCTCTTTTATCATGAAATAATAGCTTTCCTGGAAATTTAACCTAAGAAGCCACCAAGAATTAAGTACATGTTCACCTCTAGTTTCAAGTGAGTCAGGGAAGGAGACTGTGTATATTGGCAGTCTGAACAAATAAGAGCTTCATGAGGAAACAAAAATAAGTAGCATAAGATTAGGATGACTATTGTGTAGTCAAACTACATGTACATG
This sequence comes from Aplodontia rufa, assembly GCA_004027875.1. Classification (NCBI taxonomy): domain Eukaryota; kingdom Metazoa; phylum Chordata; class Mammalia; order Rodentia; family Aplodontiidae; genus Aplodontia; species Aplodontia rufa. The sequence continues at coordinate 6,539 of PVKS010033298.1, forward strand.
ACTTAAAAACCTCAAACCCGAAAATGCTGATTGATTTGTAGCTTATCAAACTTACCAAAGACTTTTATCCGTATGTCCCATCACTTTATTTTTACTTGCCAAATTTATCTGTCCTTTAAAATTCAGGCAGGCTTTTTTTTCATTCCCACAGAACTTCACTCTCTCCCAGGTTGTTTTAGGATTCTTTCCTGAGAGAGTTCCTTCCAATCTGTATTTAGGTTTATCTTTGTGCTCATCACACAAATTGCCAACATCTATTTTTAAATGTAAGAAAAAGGATGCTCTCTAAATTTCCATTTTTCAATTTGTATGTTTGAATTCATTTAAGTGTTATCAAATTCTAAGATTTGTTTGAGCAGCATTCTTCCTAAACTGAAAGACCTTAAATCAAGGGATTTATTATAATAACCTATTAATCTTTGGTACACATGCAGCACACAATGATTTTTGTTTCCCATTTCAACCAGGTTTGTTGTCTAAGAACATATTTTAAGACGTATTATCTTGGTATAATACCTTTACCTAAAGAAGTAAGCTTTATGCTAAAATTGCCTTTGTCAAATCAGTAGGGGAAATAATGGATGTAAATGACTTTCTGCATTGCTTAAATCACAATACATCAGTATCCTCCAATCCAGTTAAATGAGGAATCTGCTTGAAATTAAGGATTCAATTACTGACAAGGCATTTGTGACAGGGATTCAAAATGGGACTGCTACTTAGGAGCATGTGACTTTTAGGTCCTCTTATCTTCCCATTTCTATCTTAACTTTCTTATTATTCTAATTTTTGAACTGAATTCATTCCCTAGGAGACCTTTGCCATTCAAAAACTTTGTAACTGCAAGTAAATTAGTAAATAATTCCATGCATCAGTTATATTATCTGCAAAGTAGGAATCACAGTACCTGATAAATTCATTGTATGCATTGGGTTGACACTTCAAAATGCTAAGAATGGTGCTATTTACTTGCTTTGTCTTTCAACAACTTTGATTATTATCATTTTACATTATTTTCCTCATGCCTGTTTCTTCCCTTCTCAAGACTGTTGAGATAAAAATAAAATAAAAGAGAGGCAAACAGAGAAAAGGACATATTTGATATCAAATTAAAAAGTCATTTTCTTTTTTTCTTAAAAAATTATTAACCATTTTGTGTTCAGATCAGATGAATACACATCTTATCATGTTTGCATATATTTAGTGACATATTTTCTCTAATAGAAAGAAAAAATTCAGTCCTAGCTAAATATAATTACTAAGCTGAATTTTAAAGTTATTGCCAGGGCATTCTGTGTTACATTTTGTGTTTTTGTCTACTGAGAAAATTTTAACAATGTCACACTTACAATAAGATATACTTGTGTCTTCTGTGAATTTGGGGTTCTTCCTGTGAGTTTGAGACCTGATCGTGCCTTTTAGCTATGTGTCATTATGAAAGTCACTGAACCTTTTTCAAACTTGTTTGCAAAGCCAGGATAATTATATCTCCCTTGTCTTTCAGCTGTTACTTACAAACATGCTTATGAAAACTACTGCTTCATATTTTAGCAAAGTTTCTTCATAAAAAGAAGTACATTTGAAAATACAAGTTAAAACCAGAGGAGTGATTAATAATCAATCTCTGAAAAAGGGACTTAATTCCATAGCAAAAATATTAATGACACCAATACTAATAACTTGGTGTTTTTTTCTTCCAAGAGATGAACAAGTATCCAAGTTTGGGCAATCTGAGTCCTCTAAATAAGACATTCATTTTTGAACAATGAAAGACTGTATCAACTCTTACTTAATGAAAGTCTATCTGAAATTCTAACTTCACCATTCAATGGGGAAACCATGCAAGCAGAATGTTAGTATGTAGTTTCAGGATTTGGACTTATGGAAAAGAGGAGAAGGAGGCCAGATTGAGCAAAGGAAAAAGTTGAGCTCTTCTGTGATCTTGATCTTGATATTCAAGCAACTGCTCAGAGATCTGGAGAATAAATTACTCTTCAGATTTGCCCCCAAAAGGGCAGGAGGCCTGAACTGTTTACTGTCTTGTTAAAGTCTTGGATGCATGCTGCCCTGGGGAGGGGGTATGACCAACAGTGAAGCAGTGCCCTTCAGCTAAGACAGTCCCTAAAGGGAAATGATACGTGAGAGGTACCTTTCACTAGCAATTCTAGCAGCTGTGTAGTAAGCCAATAAGGACTTCTGAGGTTTGCAGCATGGCATCTACACCTGGAAGGGTTGTGGTCGTTAATGACTGTCTTAGGCTATTTATCTTGTTGTAAGAAATACCTGAGACTGGGTAATTAGAAAGAACTGAGATTTATTTTCTCACAGTTCTGAAGGCTGGGGAACCCAAAATCAAGGTGCTGAGAGGTTTATCTGTCTAGTGAACACTATTTTGTGGCTCCATCAGAAGGGAGGAATTTCATGTCTTGACGACAAAAGAAATAATAAGTCAGCTGAATTCAGTGTGAAACCTCTGTCATTAGGCCCTTAATCTCCTTCAGGAGGGAGGAGCCCTCATTGACCAATCTCCAGTTATCATATTGGCAACACTAGAATTTTGGAGGGGACATATTGAAACCATAGCAATGGTTAAACAATTCCACTAAGATGGTAGACTAATGTCACTTAGACAAAGCATAGTTCCAATCATAGCTGCTCTCATGGAGATAATATCTACATTAGTACTGTTGAACACAGCCTTTCACTCTAATAATGTATTTAAAAATCTAGAATATTATTTTAATCCCCATGAATAAATAGCATCTCAAATAATTTGCATTTACATGGGAAGGAAAGAACTTCATGTATCATCTGGTTCTAGCATTATGTTAATTCCCTGTCTGTCAAAATTTTATCTGAAAGTACCTAGATAAGGTTGAAGCAGCTATAATAATATTTAATTTGCTGATGATATCAATTCATGAAAATTTTCAGCATAAAATGATTTCATGAATGGCAAATCACTGAGAAATTTTAAAAAATTCTTTAATACATATCGAATGTACTAACTAGGCCAATGATTTTGCCTGTTATATTATCTTAATTGTTATTTATAAGTCTATTTACAATTCATGAATATGCTTTTCTGTTATTTTAAACTTACTAGTCACTTAAAACTAGAAGATACAAAGGGTTTTATAAAGAAAACTTGACAATCCTGTTTCCCACTCAGCTTTGGGAAAAAAAGTCAATAAATACAATGTTTGTGGAACTAGAATGGCTGTACATCATTCATTGAATTTATGAAATCAGTTTTCTCTGATTTTTACCTTTTCATATATGATATTTCAGTTTCCAGGTATAGTATAACTACTTAAAGTCAAAGAAAAACAAATGACCAAGTAAACAAACATTGAAAAGTTCTTCTAAAGTATTTGAATTTTATACATGCAAACATTCAGGTTTCAAATTTATTAACAGTTGTCATCCTTTAAAAATATGATCATGACTTAAATGATGAAATTTTAAATTTTTATGAGTAACATCAAGTAGTTTTAATTTTATAACAAAGCGATTGATGTTGCTTTGTGAAGCATTAGCTCAGATCCAGCAACTCATGTTTAATTTTTCTCTTTACTAAACTTAAGTAAAACTCTAACTCTTATGATAGTGACAGCAATTAGTACATCATTCTTTTCAACTACTGAAAATTAAAGAAAGAAAATTGCATTCTATGATGGTTATAAAGATTCATAATTATACTAAAAACTACATAAAACAAAAAATAATGGTATATAAATGGATCATAAATATGATAATTAGGCATTAATATATGTCTTTTCATATCTGTGCAGTGTGCATTTATATCATCTGATTCTTGTAGTCTACCACTTTTGGAGTAAACTGCAATTTGAGGATGCTTAATGTTCATAGCAAGTTAAGATAAAGGAATAAAGACTGTTTCAAGTAATTAAAAAAGGGAAGTAACTAATATATATAGGACAATGGTTCTGCACCAAAAGCCAGCATAACTTAAGAAAATTGCATAACATTTACACTGAATGCAAAAATAAAAAAAAAATGTTTTCTGGAAACCTTTCTGCAAATACAACAAAGACTTTCTTGTAAGGTAGAAGCACTGCACCTGGTGACCACAAACAGAAAATTCTATGGAACATCAACTACTTTCATCAACTTCTGTAAGATTAATCAATAATTATATACCCCTCCTAGCCCCTGCTATTAGCCTCTGGTTTGATAGGAATATACGTGTTCTTTAATTATGTATCTGAGGCACTAAATCATGGTACTATAAATAATGGCTGCAACTTTTCACCAACAGAACTCAGAGATATTTCCGCATCCCACTAAACTAATTGCAAATATTTCCCATTACCATCTTCTTTTCATTATTTTGAAATGATTACAATTATTGGATCTGCCAATAATTTTTAAATTTAGTACAATAATCAAGATGTATCTATTGACCATAGTGTACTTTTAATACTCTTACTATGCTGAATTATTACTGGATTTACTCTGTAATATTATAAATTAGTAGATTAGTATTAGTAAGAGTAGTAGTAGTAGTCATACCAGGGATTGAACCCAGAGGCACTTAACCATTGAGCCACATCCCTAGCCCTTTTATGCTTTTTAAAAAATTTTGAGACATGATCTTATGTTGTTGGTTACGGCCTCACTAAATTGCTGGGGCTGGCTTAAAACTTGCAGTCCTTCTACCTCAGCTTTCTGAGCCACAACAATTACAGAAGTGTGCCACCACACCTGGTTCTAGATTATTTAAAGCATGAATTATAAGGAAGAATCTGTGTATTAAACCAGACCATCAAATAAAGATGTGGAATGCAACCAAACACATACAAACAGCAATCAAAAGAAAAGACAATATAGTGGATAACAATTCCCAGGTAAACTGGGAGCAGACAAGTGGTTCATTAAATTGATGAGTCAGAAAAAATGGAATATGATTCAGAAGTTCAGAAATGTCTTGCTTGTTTACTATGCTTGGTGTGGCTAACTCTAAATTATCGTGTCTACCTAGGTGACTAAGAAGAGGTGGTACTCTGCTCAGGAATATCATGTTATGAGAGTACAGAAGCACACAACCTTTGAAGGAGGAAGAAGAGGCCATGACATAATAATTAATTTGAAACAAAAAATTTTCTTAGTTCAGCCATTTAGTATTCTCATGGGAGAATACTCTTATATGTGAAAATTTATGAATATAGAAACCATTATATATATTACATGGCATATGTATGTCAAATGATCTCTCAGAACTCTTCATTTTTTTACTGAGCATTGCAAAAATTAAGCATTTTTCAATATTTATTAAGAACAAAAACTTCTAGCATATAGGAATAGAAGTCTATACATGAGAAAATATCAGCTTAGAATAATTAAAATAGAAGTAAAAATTCTTTAGTGACTATTAATCATCTTAATAAACAGTAGCAAATATTGGAACAAAATAGGAGAGAAATAAATAAAGCAGAAGAAAATACTTCAGAGGTCAATTACTAAAGGTTCCAGGAAAAATTAGTGGTAGTTTTACTGTCAACACTGGAGGGTGTAAAGGTGAGAGTAGGTTTTAAAGAAAGCTATAGAAAAACTGCTTCAATATTTTATTTTGAGTTGACAGAAAGTGTGTTAAGAGTTACAAGGAGAATAAGTATCTGTGCAATATGACATACTGAGCAAGAAGATTAAAGAGAAGGCTAACAGGCATGTTAGCCTCCAGCAACCTTGGGCTGAGTCTGTGTTATTATTTCCAAAAGCAAATGCAGTTTGTATGACTTGTTACTCACTGCTAACTTTAATTAGTGTGGTGTGTTTCCATAGGGTTCATACTAAGGCATATTATTATTAATAATAAAGCACATTCCATTTTATTTAAGAATATGTGTGATATGAACCATACTCCTGGGGCTTAAGAGAGAAAGAAGGTAGAAATAACAGAATTTGGGGATGAAATTTATCCACTGAGGTTTAATTAAAAAGAAGCTCAAATTTCTGCAAACAGTATACTGGAAGTCTTAGCTTATATTCATTGTAACCATGCTAGGCAAGAAAATCAATACATTATTGGGAATAAAAATAGTGAAATTTGCCAGGAACCAGGCACTTTGATGGGAATTTTACGTATAGTTTTCATCTATTCATTATGGGAATTTATGAAGTAAATGTCATTACAATTCCCTATTTACAAATTTTTAGAAATTTATTTATTCTTAGAGAATTTGAATAATTTGTTTTAGGTCATACTGCCTCTAAGTGACAGATTTAAGAATGAATTTCAGTTCTTAAGATTCAAAATCCAGACTTGAATGGTTTAAACTGCCCATCTCTAAATTCAAAAGAAAAAAAAGGAAGAGAAAGTGTTATATATTTAGGAGATAATTAGTCAGTATTGGGTATTAACTTTTGCTTTCATAAAGTCTTCATTGGGGACCTAAAATACATTATCTAGGTTAAACAGTGAAATTTTGTACCAAAATGAAGTAGTTGTTATAGTTTAGATATGAGGCGTTCCCTCCTATCTAAAATGTTCAGAGGTGAAATGATTAGATTATGAGGGTTTACCATGATCAGTGGTTAATCCATTGATGTGGATTAACTGAGTGTTAACTGTAGGCAGATAGGGTGTGACTGGAGGAGATAAATCATGAGGGGAGTGACTTTAGGGTTTACATTTTGTTATTGGTGAGGAAAATTATTTCTACTTCTTGGCTGCATGAACTGAGCTGCTTTCTTCCATCATCTTTTCTGCCATGATGTTCTGCCTCATTTCTTACCCAGAGCTAGGGAGTTAATCGACCATGGACTGAACTTTTGAATCTGTGAGCCCAAATAAACTTTCCTCTTTTAAATTATTCAAATCTTTTATTTACAGCAACAAAACCTAACTGAAATACTAGCCATACTTTCAGTTATTTGAATCATAACAAAGATTTCATTTTGTTAAAAAGAACACTCAGGTTTGCAATATGTTACAGATAGAAGGTTCAGGAATTAAGAAGCTCTATTTTGAATCATAGTTATTTTTCAATTAATTTCACTATCTTGAGCACATCACTTCACAGTTCTGATGCACAATTTATTTGACCTTAATAAGGGGTAGAAGCATAACTTCTTTACAGTACAGCATAGGCATATAGAAAACAATGCAAGGGGCTGGAGCAGTGGCCTGGACATTATGGCACTTGCCTGGCATGCACAAGTATGTGAGTTTGAACCCCAGCAACACATACACAACAAATGTTGGAGGAACAAGTCACATGAAAAACTAAATAAAATACTGCTTCTCCCTTTCTCTCTCTCTCTCCCCCTCTCTCACTGTCCCTTTTTCTTAAAAAAAAAAAAAAACAATGTAGAAAGAACATCCATAATCACTGTTCTCTTTGAAAATATGGGAGTTTAAAAATGCATTTTAGTAAGACCACCATTTCTCAACCAAACTATTTCATTGAGAAGACAATTTAATTAACTGAACACAGATGCTTAACCTATGCACGGTAACCTGATCTTTCAATAAGAATGATGGAACTTTTTATATTATATCATCCCATAAAAAAGCACAATTATGAGTGCACTTCCCTTACATCTCAAATAAAACTTCAGGAGAGAGCCCCTGTATAATCATTAATATCCTACTGCTAACCTTTTATATGTCTCGATTATTCATTATACTTTTATTGATAAGGCCTTGACAAGAAATAGACATCCTTTAACCTTCGTTGTTATTTAGTAAGGGAAAATGCTTCAACTGGAATTCATTATAGACCATGAAACTATAAAGGAGAAAACTAATATTCATTACTTTATATTCATTGAAAAATCTTAACCTTTAGGAATCATTAGTTTTCAGCATAGTCTATTAAGTTAAACTGAGCAGCACAAGGGCAGATGTGGAAGATCAGGGAGGAGAGAAGATCATAAACACAATATCATTTAACATTCATTGAGCAGCATTCTTCTAGTCTCTGGGCTCAACCCAAGTAACAAAATATTTTCAGAGCTGAGTTTTTTAATCTAACTAGGAGAAATAAGTTGCTTTTTAAAGCCAGACAAAATAACAAAACTCCTATAGTGTGTGATTTATAGTTGTGATTAATAGAAATTCCTTACTTCTTATTATCCATTCCTAATTATGGAAGCCATCTGAAATCAGACACTAAGATAACTCAGGATTTCCAACTTTGTTGGGGGGAACATTGAAAATCTTTGTTATGTTTTGTATGTGTGTATATGTTGGCATGTGTGTGCTTTTTTAAAAGTCCTTTTGGGGTGCTATAACAAAATACCAGAAAAAAGATGATATTTTCTTCTAACAGTTATGGAGGTGGGGAAGTTCAAGATCAAGGCACTGACAGGTTCAGTGTCTGGAGAGGGCATGCTTTCTCATATATGGTCATCTTTCTGCTGCAACCTTATATGGCAGAAGTTCAAGGGGTCTTTCTTGAAACTTATAAGGGCACTAATTCCATTCAAGAGAGCTCTACACTTATTACCTTATCATATCCAAAAGGTTCCACTTCTTCATACTATCACCATGAGGATTAGGATTTCTAAAACAGAATTTTGAGAGAATCTAAACATTCAGACCCTAGCAGTTCATGTATCAAATAAACCATTCCCAAGTTCACAACCTTAAAACCACAACCATTTGTCATCTGTGATCTGGCTGACGAGTTCTGCAGCTGTGAGCTGAGCTAGGGTAATTGTACCTGCTCCTGTTCATGGGTCTGCATGACACTGGCAGGCTGGCTGAGAGCTTACAGAACTAGGATGACCTCAGTGTTCCTTCCATGTTCCTTATATCTCCCCAGCAAACCCAGGTATGATCTCATACTAGTGACAGAACTCTAGCATGAGAAGTCTGGACATGCAGGACAACATGCACCTTTCAAGGCTCTGCTTGTATCAGATTTTTGGGGAGCCCATTGATCAAACCACGTCACATAGCTCATCACCAGGTCACAGTGAAGTAGGATATAAAGCGATAGGACAAAGTGTGTGAATATTGAAAGGATAGTAATTCTAGTCATTTTGACTAGAAGGAGAGTTGAATGTAAGAGTCAAGAAATCATTCTCAACCCTGTGTTCAGAATGGGATATGGAATAGTATATGGTGACCTGGTCTACTTACAGATAACAAAATAGATAGTCTTAGAATTATCAATAAATGATATCCTTCCCAAGAATTCCCCAGAGGGACAGAAAGGGTTCATTTGTTATTAGATAAAAGGATCCCTGTATGCTAATTAGTACATGATTCCAGAATAGGAACATATAGACCTTTAATAAAATCAATCTTGATGTGGGAGTTTTATCTGAACTCCCCATCTGAACCCATTTTAAGAATAGCTGATAGAATTTCTTCCTTCCATCTCCAGTTTCCAACTTGAAAACAAATGATGAAGTGATAATGAAGGCATATTGCTCCAGTTCACTCCTTCATGGTCTATTGTGGAAGACTGATTCTCCTTGTACACCAAAAATGATGCCATTAACAATGTTAATATTCCATTCTTGTTGGATACCAAAGTCAGTGATATACTTATTTTTAATTCTAATCAGTTATAGTGCATAATCTCAAATATATTTTATATCACTTTATTTATATCTATGACAAGGATAAGACAAAGATGCCAGTGGTCAATTTTCTTCTTCTAATCTGTTTCATTTTTTAAAAAATTTTGATCTGAGTATATCCGATTAAACCTTAGAGTATGTAGGAAGCACACATGACCTTACTTAATCTGCTAAATTCTTTTTCCTTCTGATGGCATAGTCTCTTTTATATTTATAGATATTATTAATTGCTTGCTGATCTCCAACTTTCCCACAGAGAAGAGTTATTACCATGCATTATTACAAATCAGCAGGCTATTCTACTTGGGGACGCCAAGGCTCAGTAGTATGAAGTGTTTGGAGAACCATGAAAGTGTACCAGTGAAAAAGGAAGAATCAAAATCTTATTTTCTCAAAACACTAAGTATGTATTGATTATTCAGATAAGAAAGCTGAATTTCAAAGACAGCACCTGAGAAGTAAATTTTTTTCTTTAAAAATATTTCTTGAGTATTTATGGTGATTCTAAGCATATAATCTACACTGAAAGTGAACTAAGTTATGCACAAACATAGCTGTATTGCAAAATAGGAAGAGATATATAGCATTAAAAATACTGATGCTTTCTTTCAAGACCAACCTTTAATTTTTTTTTTACTTCATGAGACAATATTACTTGGCCTAGATAGTAAAAAGCAAAAACCATGCAGGCACGATAACTTTGTTGTCTTACTTTTAATGAGCTCAGCTTTCTGCATTTTTCTTAACATAGTTCAGTTTTGACATATGAACCATAGCTTGCTATTTTCTCTTTGGCAGGACACTATTCAATAAACTTTAATTATTAGACTAATTTTGCTATTATCCAAAACAGGCACTCATTTGTAAGTTATATGTTGGCAGATTTTGTTGTGATCCCCCAAACCAGTCAATACATTTTCAAGAGACATGTGTGAGGTTATAAATATTATTTTATTTTTTTCCTTCCTAACTACAAAGTTTAGCTGAGGATCCTGATCATGTTGCACTGCAAAAGCACCTAATGATGCAGGAAAAGATAACAAAGGCAAAAGTTGGGATGAACTGAATGAAAATTTGTTAATGAGCCTATAAGGGTATTCAGGCTTTTTGAGAATGGGTCATAAACCTGCTTCCTTTGCTTTTTTTCTTGCTTCCATTTTACTTCCTCATCTTTTTTATTTTTTAATTTCAATAAAATATTGATTTAATCCAGTGTACCCATAATATTTTTTTTTTAAATGTCTGGGCCTGGTCTCATCTGGTGAATTCAGGAGCTGCACTTGGCTAGTAGCTCCCATATGGGACTCCGTAGTTCTGGTCTAGATCTCAGCTGTCCTGTGGATCCCATTCCCCTTCCCTTTCAATCCTAGGAACTCACTTCCTCACTGCAATATAATCTATAGGCCTAGAGTGTTAGAAACAGATCTAATAGAGGGCAAGAAATATTTTAGTAGTCACTTTAACTTGCCACTAAACTTGTCCCACACCGTGGGGACAGAAATAACTAAAATAAGTATTTCACCTTCCAAGTACTGGATTTTTACACTAAAAATGTTAGTCTGTCACTATAGTAAAGGATTGATGCACTGTAGGGTGAAGAAGTCATTGTTTGGTAAAGTCTGGTATCTGGTGGGATTGGGATCTAATTATTTATTTACATATATGAAGTCCCAAAGAGAGAGCATTTTATTGAATTAAATCTGAACCATCCAAGCTCAGCCAGAAGAAAATTGTCAGGCAGCATTTTAACACTATCATCTGCTCAATGTTCCATGGTTCTTTGATTTTCACATAGGATGAGCAGCAATAAAAACTAAAAGGTTTTAAGAATATTATTTTAAAACAATCGATTTTTAAAGATAGTTTTATAATGATGTTACAATACAAAAGTAATCTTAATTTACTTCTTAATTATTGGGGACATTTTTAACCCATTTTTGAATAATATATTTGATTTTATATCTTATCTATTTCTATTTTTATTTTTATTGATATGCTCTTTATAAAGCATTTATAAATATTTTCCAGCTAACAGCTAGTGATGATGATTATGGATGGTGTCAAGGACACAATTAAAAGATAAATCACATACAGCATTCAACTTCACACAAGCCTAATATAAATAAATTAGTGTCCTTAGAGAAAAGGGACACATTTTGGCCTACTTGACAGGGAAGATAATTTTGAATTGTCGCAGTGATACCCTTAGATATGTTAAGTGACAGATTCAGATATTGCGGAGCTTGTAGCAGCTCTCCTAAATGTGATATGTGGAGTAAAATTCAGGGTAAGAACAAGTTAAGAATGGAGCTCAGTCAAAACAGAAGATGAAAATATGTATAGCTACCTTATACAGGCAGAAGGTAAAAAATCAAAGGGAGATTGAGATTGTTACAAAATGATAGGAACTGTGTGGTGGCTATGCCTGTGATTCCAGGGCTCCAGAGGCTGAGACTAGGGATTGCAAGTTTGAGGCTAGCCTCAGCAGTTGAGCAAGGTCCTGTGTAACTTAGTGACTTAGCAATACCCTGTCCCAAAATTTAAAAAAATTTTAAAAAGTTGAATATGTGGTTCAGTGATTAAGTGCCCCTGGGTTCAATCCCTGATACAAAGAAAAAAAAAAAGACAAAGGCAAACATACAAAGAAACAAACTCCAATAGATGACAGTCGCACATTACAAATAGTTCAAATGGGGATATATAGTATTCATGTGTGATACGGCTTCTTTTTAACCTGTTTTTGTTTTTAATTGAGAGAGAGAGTTGATTGTATTTTTGAAACTTTTTTTTTCTTCCACTTAGTTGTGTTTGTGGTGATGGGGAGCGAACCCAGGTCTTGTGCAGGCGAGGCAAGCACTCTGCTGCTGTGCTTCTTCTCCAGCCTTTATTCATTTTTTAATTAATAAATTGTCTCTATTTATGTCATAAATCATGATGTGAAATTATGTGCCCATTGAGGAATGTCCAAATGCAGCTGATTAATACATATATTACCTCTCTTTCTTAATATGAATTTGTGATGAGAACATTTAAGTTCTATTCTTTTAATAATTTTTAAGAATATAATGCATTGTTAATAATTACCATGTACAATAGAACTCTCAAACTTATCCTTCCTGTGTAACTGAAATTTTGAATCCTTTGACCAATTTCATTCCAGTCCTTTGGTTCTCCTTCTGGTGTTGGATAAGAATTTTGCTTTGTAGACTTTAATCAAAACAAGGAGATGCAATGTTTGAATATATTAAAGTTCTCATGAATAAACTATCATCCACAAAGTTGTATACTGTATATCATGCTGTTTTTCAAATAGTCTATTTCCTTGTTTAGTATTATATTACTATTGCATTTTGATTCCTTTTGATATATTTTCACTCACCTATGTTATATAATTAAACACAGAATTTTTTCAATTATAAAGTAAAAAAAATGATATAGTCTGCATGCTTGCATAAAAATGTCAATGTTTATTCTACTGGCAAGTGTATGCAAAAAGAACAGGGGATTAAAGGAAGAGCAGTGAAGGGGAAATACTGGGAACCAAGCTAAAGTAAGAACCCTTCAAGCTTTTATAATTATGTCAATTAACATTCTATTATCATGTATTTTAAAAAAAAAGGGGTGGGAGGAAGGGAGGGGGAAGAGGAAAAACTGGGGACTGAATCAGAACAAGTTAAAGTCATGCTTTTATAACTATGTCATTGCATAATCTGTTGTCATGTATACATAAAAAATGAACCAACTAAAAAAAACAGAAAAAAATTGATATAGTAATATTTTAGTATTGAGATTGTATTCTGCTTGTCTTAATTCATTTAATCATCCCTTTTATTGACTGTATATTTCCCTAAAGTACATAATTTTTACTTCAAAAAACTCTTAAGCTTTATAAACTTGAATTATGGTGTATGTATTTATATATGACTTTTACTTGATTTTGTAATTCTATGAGTCAGTATCAATTACTGCATATATAACCCAATTTATTATTTTATAGTACTCACTCTTTTTAGTGATGTTTAAAGTGAGTCAATTATAAGCAGGAAACTGAAGGAGATTTATTGTTTGTTCATTGTTCATTTGTAGTCTTGTCTTTGAACTGCAAAATTTAGTGAATTTATATTTATTGTGTCTAATATAAGGTTTATTTTTACCTACTCATTTGTGATGATTCGTTTCTGTGTCCAGGTACTCAACCCACAGTAACTGTCATTTTATAAATGTAATATTGTTTGCCATTAAGTTTTAGGATTATTAATTATGTAGCAGTGGGGAAATAATTATAATCATCCCCATATTAATAAAAAAATCCCTTAACCATCATTCTATTTGAAAGGTGATTTTGTCCAGCATTTCACACTTTATTAGCTGGTTGTTATATTAGTGTTAAATTATTATGCTATTTGATAATTTTATTGGAAGATAATGTACAATGTGGCATGTATGCAAAGAACTCCTTTCTGTATTTTCTGTACTGGACAGACTCCACTAGGAGGAGTAGGGATAGTGCTTTACTCCTCTGAATGATGTCAGTTCCAATGTGTGTATGTGTGTGTGTGTTTTCTATCAGAGATGAAATCCAGGGCAGTCAACCACTAAGCCACATCCCTAGCCCATTTTAATGTTTTATTTTGAGGCAGAGTCTCTCTACGTTCCTCAGAGCCTTGCTAAGTTACTAAGGCTGCCTTTGAACTTGTGATCCTCCAGCCTCAGCCTCCCTGATCCCTTGGGATTATAGGCATGCACCACTGTGCCAGGTTGAAGTGCTAAATTTTATGGTGAAGAAAGATTTATCATTGCCACTTTGCTGATGCACTTGATACCTTTGATTTGTCTTTACAAAATTATTCTCTGCTTCTATTTGTGGACCTCCACACTTTGTGGATGAGTAAACAGTTGTCATCATTGACTTCCCTGCTCTCTTGATGCCTGTTAGGTTCAGCTACTTGGAGTACTGTGTAGAAGGGTCACACAAAGGATGGAGAGTGAGATCAAGACTGCCATTTGTAGACAACTGAAGCTAGATCCTTATCTTTCGCCCTGCACAAAAATTAAATCAAAATGGATCAAAGACCTGGATATTAAGCCTACAACTCTAAATTTATTAGAAAAAGAAGTCGGGGAAACAGTACACATTATAGGAGTCGGCCGCTTCTTCCTTAATAGAAATCCTATGGCGCATGCTGTAAAATCAAAATTAAATGAATGGGATGCAATTAAACTAAAAAGCTTCTGCACAGCTAAAGATTTAGTTGAGAGCATCAACAGAGAACCCACAGAATGGGAGAAAATTTTTGCCTGCTACATCTTGGACAGAGGGCTAATATCCAGAATTTATAGGGAACTAAAGAAATTAAAATCCAAACTCACAAAAAATCCAATCGATAAATGGGCTAAAGATCTTAAAAGAAACTTCTCTCCAGTCGAAGTTCAGAAAACCCATAAATATATGAGAAAATGCTCTACATCATTAGCTATAAGAGAAATGCAAATCAAAACTTCAATGAGATACCACCTCACTCCTGTTAGAGTGGCAAAAATGAAAAATACAAACAACGACAGATACTGGAGGGGCTGTGGGAAAAGAGGAACACTTCTACACTGCTGGTGGGACTGCAAACTGGTTCAGCCACTATGGAAAGCAGTATGGAGAATCCTCAAAAAATTAAGGATGGAACCACCTTACGACCCAGCTATCCCACTCCTGGGAATGTTCCCAAAAGATTTAGA